>OOFB01019722.1:0-10013 GCA_900323305.1 Trachyrincus murrayi
GGGGGGGGGGGGGGGGGGGGGGGGGGGCAGGATGTCACAATACTCTTAAGGTTGTGTCCCTCTCCAGAGAACTTACAAACACATAACCTCTGTTGGCAATGCAGGGATAGTGTCTGTGTGTGTCTGTGTATGACAGGTATCAGTGGAATATTAGCCATGAGGATAGCAGCGGTGGCCTTTGTGCTCTTCATCCAAACGTTCCCATGTCTGGCTTCAGATGGTATAGTACTTTCTATATACTTTCTATACTTTTATAATGCATACAAAGCTCTGTTAGTGTGTGTGTGTGTGTGTGTGTGTGTGTGTCTGTGTGTCTGTGTGTCTATGTTTGATACTGTAAACTTTAGTAATTAGCAACATGTCTACATGTCGTTGGCAATGTATCCAAACCAATGTTCGTTACTTTAATATTCATTTGTGAAGTGAAGTCGTTTTTTTTGGCATTTGTGATTATGAATGAATTTGTAACACAAAACATCATATCATATACTTTCATTGGCATACACAATTAAAGACAAAATAACAATGCAATGCAAAAAATCAATGACATTGCACATTTTTTGAAACAATCCTTTTAACATTGTGTTTGTTTCGTGACGGAATGCCTCCAGCTTTTTGAGTATTTGCGGCATACTAAAATACGCCATGGTATCCCAGTATGACATACATTGCAGCGATTCACTGAAACACAACTCTCTCTCGTCTCCTACAGATTCACTATTCGTCCTCATCGGCAAGCGTACTGACTTCTGTGTGGTGCAAAGCAGAAGCGAATGCTCCAAAATGCGCTGGACGACGGGCAACCGACTGTTGATCAGCGGTGTGAAGAAGTGCCTCGGGGCTCAGGGGAGGTCCGTGGGCAGCTCCATAAGCCTGTACGACTGCGACGAGCAAAGCAGCCTCCAGAGATGGGAATGCAAGAACGACACCATGCTCCTCCTTCAAGGCACACAGTATTACATGTCGCAGACGGCAGACAAATCACTGGTTCTCAGCAGAGTCAAAGGACCTAGCAACGAATTCATCATCCGTGGGACAGCCTCCGGAGCTTGTCTGAGGACACACAGAGGTACAGTGAGAAATGACAAAAGACTTTGTTGAATGTTTTTTGCTGAAATCCTGATCCTTATCTCGTTTGACCAGATTGTTTCAAGATAGCTAGTTTTCTGTCGATTGTTTTACTCATTTGTGAAATAAGATGCACTCTGCATAAAAAAAAGTAGTACACCGAGTTCTATAGGAAGCTCTTTTGACGGAACACAAAACGTGCAAACTAAGTTTAGTTCCGCTGATGTCATTTAGGAATTGTGAATGTTGTTTTATGGTTAATAGTACAAACACCTATGTAAACAAAAACTACCACTCATACCCAACCTTTGTGTTATTCCAGAGTTGTACACTATTGGGGGTAATGCGTTTGGCAGGATCTGCATGTTTCCCTTCCACTACAAGGACAGATGGTTTGACGATTGCACTATGTATGACTCAACGACCAACAGGCCCTGGTGCTCGGTCCTAACCAAATCAGAGAATGAGCACTGGGGCTACTGTCCATCCACTGGTAAGCACTACCTCAGAAAATACCATTCATTTTCACTATTTATTACTATCATTATTCATCTCGTCTCCGGCAGTCCTAACTATGGTATAGCAGAACCTCTGGGGGGAGACGGCACAGAGCCTGGGCCGGAAACAAAAAACGGAAAGGGGCGGAGTTACGCCTTGTTTCCTGTTTCGTTACGGAGATATTCTACCGAAGAGATTTGCGCGAGTGCATGAAGCTTTCAGAAGGGGATTTTAATAAGTGTATTTCTACAGTGGCCAGTCTACATGGTGTTGTTTTGACACTTTTTCTAAGAACGTCTGTGTCCAGGACAGGATGTTTTAGCTTGTCTTATCATAATTTTTTTTCTTTTTTTTGGCATAAAAACCCAACTATTCAGAATATTAATGATATTAATTATATTAAAAAACCCAACATTTCTCATTCCACAGGCACAAAGTTTTGGAAGCCAAACATAATAACGGGAGCATATTACCAGCTAAACATGCAGGCAGCGCTGACCTGGAACCAGGCTTACGCCAGCTGCAAGCAGCAGGGCTCCTCCTTGGTCAGCATCACAGAGCCCCATGAGCAGGCGTTCCTCTCAGGTACTGTGCACCTACAACACACTCCTGGGTAGGATCAATAGTGTGTGTATGTGTGTGTGTGTGTGTGTGTGCGTGTGTGCGTGCATGTGTGTGTGTGTGCAAAATCAAAACCACTTTCTTAAAAAGATCTGATCAAAGGTCCTTTCATATATCTGTTACAAAACATTGCTTAAAAGTTACCTAAATACACATCTTCACACACTTTTTTTCCCACTCCTCTGCTGACACATACGTGCACTCTATACGCTGTTTGCAGTCCTGCTGGGTATGGGTCACCATCGCATTTGGATAGGGCTGACCAAAGACCAGGAACACGGGTGGCAGTGGACTGATGGCAGGCCATTTCGTTACCTGAGGTGGGACTCTGGTAGGTATCCCCCTCTATCACAACACCTAGCCTTAAGGCCGGACCCAAACAACGAGACGCCACTTAAAACTGCACTAATATAGAAACGCTTTCCGAACTCGTCTCGTCGTTTTGGTGGGAACGGTCTAGTTTGAACACGATCGTTCTATAAAAATTATAAAAACATTTTAAAATGTAATTCTTTGTCCCTGTTTTGTCTCGTCTCGTCTTTTTGGTCTGAACCGGACTTTAGTCTCATTCTGAGATGTACAAACCTTACAGTTCAAACCTTACAGCTAGCAGGCTGTGTGGATCATGTCTGTGCATAGTGCATCAGTTACACTAGCAGCAGACAGGACTTCCTCTCCCATCTAAATGTGGAGATTGCCCAAGCAAGAGCCACTTAAATCTACAGGGGGTTTCCTAGGATTGTTTTATAAGCAGGTATGTCAGAAATGCTTTTGACAAACAACGGGAGATACAGTGTGTCAATCACTGTGCTTCCAAATGAATCAAGTCAAACTTCTTTCTTTATGAATCGTAATACGCCAACGTCTTCCATCAGGACATCCACTACCAAATCCTGGATACCAGTGTGCCATCATGGAGTCGATGATACAGTACTACTGGCAGACCATGTCCTGCTCCAGAAAACAAGGATACATTTGCTCCAAAGGTGGCACCCTGCCAACAGAGTTTGAAGGTACCTGGATTATTTTCTATGTTACTATATGCCATTCTATTATACAATGCATGTGTTCCATTCTAGTTTATTCGAATACAAATACAAATATGCAATTTTATTAAATGGAGAAGAAAAACAATAACGTTGTAGATTAAAGTAACTAATCATCTAATCATTGTTGGTAACTGTGGTATGAGCGGAATAAACCACTCCGGGGTGTCCCGTTATTGGAAATAATGTACTAAGTCACCACCCCCCTGCCGTACATTATTTTCCAATAATGGGACACCCCGGAGTGGTTCATTACATAACTGGAGCTACAACTCAAACCACTAGAGGTTGCTTCTGTGCAAAACTTACATGCAACGCCGGTTTAAATCTATTCCAATGAAATCTATTCTATTCTAGTCTAAGGCTAACATCCCCATTTCGTCTATGTTACATGTATCCCAAGTATGTCTATTCTCTGCTATTATAGCCTACCGTACACAAATGTGTTGTAACTTACTGCTTATTGTGATGGCCCATCTATGTACAGTATACTCGAGTCCCTCTCCGATGTCTCTCTTTTCATGTGTGCAAACAGAGGAGGCAGGGTTTTGCCCGAGCCCTTGGATCGCCTACAACGGCCACTGCTTCCATCTGAACCGCACCAGAAAGTCCTGGACGGCCGCCCAGGCACAGTGTGCCAAAGATGGGGGAGCCCTGGCAAGCATGAACAGCATCGAGGACAAAAGCTTTGTCATCTCTCAACTTGGATACGGTACAGCATGCACTATATGAACAGTAGAAAAACTGTAGAAAACAGTCAAAAACAATGTCAGATTCCTTTACACGCCGGTTTGTTGCAATCGGAGGATCCTCATGGTGTGTTTCCTACTGTTGAGATCACTCGTTGCAGACAGTCAGATGTCTTCTTGTTGATGTCTGATGGATGTTCCTTTCAAATGTGACAAGTGACTTTAAAGAGTTTAAAATGTCTACACATTTACGCCGATGGACGAAAGGAAGAGGGATTTTGAACTGTATGTATACGGATTATAATTATTTCTGAATGGGAGTCAGAAACGGGAGTCAGGTCCATTGGGCAATCTTGTTGAACTGTCAAGCGTAAAATGTACGTCGATACAAGTTGGGTGACGGCATACTTTTGTTGACACATGCTGCACGGATGCTTTGAAAGCTCACGCAAACCGGTCTCGCTTTACATGTCTCTCTACTGAAACGTCTGCAGTCAGCACGGATGAGCTGTGGATCGGGCTGAACGACAGGAAGACGGAAGGCCTGTTTGACTGGATGGATCACTCCACCGTTCGCTTCACCAGCTGGGAGAAGGGATCCCCCAGTGCACCTGGGGCCCAGGAGGACTGTGTCTTGATCAGAGGAGAGGTAGTCGGCCATTTAAACCTTGCGTTGGATTGGCCCAGGTCGTTTGCTTTCGACACAACTGAGCCATCTCGATATTTTTCCAACAAACCAAAAAGAAATGTCGTGTCTCTCTAGATTTCGTCAGATGTCACCGGAATAAGTGAACAAGACGGAACAACGTACGGCCTATCACATGTTTTCTTGTCTCTCTGGTACAGAACGGTAACTGGGCAGATCGCTCCTGTATGGAGAAGCATGGGTATATCTGTATGAAGACAAGCGCCATGGAATCTGCTGGTGACGAAGTGCCCGTGGATTTAGGATGCAAGCCTGTGAGTGGAGGGGGATTTTTTTGACTATATCATTTTGTTGTGTTGTGATTGCAGCTATACATGCATGATGTCAATAGGGTACATTGTTAAAGGTAAATGTGCCTTAAAACACATTATGTCATGTAGACACTAAATTTAAGGCTACAGGGATCTGGGTTCATTGCTCCAACTCTGCAGCGTAGAGAATTATCATGTTAAATCTCATGTTAAATCCCCATGTCAAAAAGCGAGCCACGCTTTTTGAGGGTGGGCCAGGTTTGGAGAGAGTACAGGGGTGAGGAGCACAGTGTTTTTTTTTTTCAAACTTTAGACTGGAGCTAGCTTGAAATTGCTTGCTTGCATATTGTAGCTTTAAAGCATTAAAACATCAGCTAATTTGTTCGATTATACAACTGAGGTTCGAGATAGATCTACAGATTATAGATATTATCAATATTTATTATCAGATGTTATCGAGCATTTCATGTGAATATTATAAGACCATAATTAGTAATCATATCAGTGAAAGATACATCTTCAAGAAAATGCTTCACTTTAAAAGAGAAGTGAAATGGAATGCAGAGCGCATATTACTTCTGTGATATGAGAAGTAATATGGTCATGATATGATCATATTACTTCTGCAAGTCAACCTCATCATCAAATGATTCATTACATTGATTAGACATTGATTTAAATTAATTTTTTTAAATTACTTTGTTACTTAGATGAATGTCTTTGAGGATATTATATAGCATACTACATACAATGGTGAGCTATTTGATCATAGCAGTGGTCGTGTTGCTTTGTAGGGCTGGAGAAAGCATGGCTCTTACTGCTACCTGGTAGGCTCAGTGACCAAGACATTTGATGGGGCTAAAGAAGAATGCAAGAGCGTTGACTCTTACATGGCTGATGTTTCCAACGGGTGAGTTTCAAATCATGTATTTGATATTTAAATCATTCACACATATACATGCATGGAACATTGATAAAACTATTGTATTCATACTTATTTTCAACTGCTGCCAGGGTGGACAATGCTTTCCTTGTCAGTATACTGGGGATGAGATCTGAGAAATACTTTTGGCTCGGTCTCTCAAACCAGAGAAATATAGACGATTTTGTGTGGACCAACACAAATTCTGTGAAGTTTACTTACTGGAATACTGGCATGCCAGGTATGAGGCTATTATTAAATATAAAAGAGAATATACATTATTATTATTATTATTATTATTATTATTTATTTATCTATTTGTATTTCCTGGTGCTAGAAGGCCTCACAGTTTATACCGAATCCCCCTGCAATTAACTCCCCCCCCCCACCATTTTCTTCTCGTAAACAACACAAGGACACCTGCAAGGTTGCGTTGCCATGCAAACGGGTATTTACGCCGGACTCTGGGATGTGCTGCCCTGCACCAACGAGGAGAAGTATGTGTGCAAGCACCTGGCCGAGGGTGCCGTCCTCACGGCTGTCCCGCCCACGCTCCCCACGCCTAAGTGTGCGCCGGGCTGGAAACCAGTGGGAACCAGGAACCTGTGCTCTAAGGTACGACTTTGTATTCATACGACCTCACACGCGTTCGTCCGCTCCGTCTGCGTCCGTCTGACCTTGACCGTACTTGGGGTGCTGGGGGTAAGATTTGAGAGTTGCAAAGAGAGAGAGAGCGAGAGAGAGAGAGAGAGAGAGCAGAAGAGAGCAAGATTTTGAAACTAAACAACCCCCCCAAAAAACGTCCCGTCCCTCTCTGCTCCCTCCCTCCCTCCCTCCCTCCCTCACGTTTCTCCGCCGTTGAGAAGTGTTGCCCGAACCAATCAGGGAAGAAATACCCTGATGAATAAGCTGGGAGCGGTCTAAAATTGAAACTACAGAGGCAGGCGCAGTCAACTCTAAACAGATATTGAGAGCATTTCGCCCGCTAATATCTTCCTAACAAATGACACTGAAATGATAGCTCTTAAATCTTACCTACGGCACCTTTAAGACATTGCAATAGCATCTGAATGTTGTCAGGACAAATACTCATTCCTATAGCATATTTAATGATAGCATCTTTATTTTTTTTGACAATAAAAGAAAAGAAGAAAAAGTCTGGCTGACTGATGCTTGCCGATCTCCCTTCTCTGTTGCAGTTCTTTACGGGGCCCCGCTCAGGTGAGAAGACCTGGTATGAGTCCAGGGACTACTGCAGGGCCATCGGAGGAGATCTACTGAGCATCCACAGTCATCAAGATCTGAGAACAGGAAGGTAACGCATGGACCCAGAATACAGAATAGACAACGTGAAGTGACCATCACAGACGTCAGACACATCCACCCCGAGGGGCTGCTTGGAGTTCTGTTGTTATTGAGATCTTTTCTTTACTTTCCATATCACGCAAACACACCCGATACTCATACGACTTACGTTACTAGCTCCTCGTTTATTGTACTATACACAATTATGCCAATATCCACAGCGTTGTTGCTATATATATATATATATATGTATATGTATATTATGTATGGTATGTTGGATATTAAAGTCACGATAATATTTTTCTACTAGTCATGGAAGGGCGTGGATCGGCCTGAGTGCGCCCACTCCGGGAGCAGGGTACCGGTGGTCCGACGACACACCAGTGAGAATATACACTTTTACACGTCATGTAAATCGTGGCGCTATTCTCTTACCGATTAAAATGTCCTCATCGTCATATGATAACGGAACATTGAAATATGTTACGTTGTTGTTTTTGTTTTATTTATCAGCTGAATTTCTTACACTGGATGAGAGAGGAGCCGAACAACCAGAACAATATAGAGTCCTGCGTGGAATTCAGGATGTACTTCTGGGACGAAGAGGGCTCCTGGAACGACGTACACTGCGAATCCTACAACGACTGGCTGTGTCAAATCCGTGCAGGTGGACTCACTCGCTCTTGTTCTTGATTTTGCATTTTTCACAATATCACAATATCCCGTACAGATTTCCACTGCTCGCTAATCATTTTTGACTTCTTAAGAAGACAAGGACGTCAAGCCGTCATACTGGTTGTGTGTTGAACCCCCGATTGCTAAGAAAGTTTGGGGTTTTGACTTTGAGACCATTATGGAACTAATGTCCACGTTACCTTTGTTGAGCTAATATTGTTTCTCAATATCTTATTACCAACAGGAGTAACCCCAAAGCAGCCTCCAAATGATACCATGACAGGTGAATTGTTATTGTATGACCGGACATGTATATATAGATCCGTACACAAACAGTTATTGAGTTATTGAGCTATTGGTTAGCCAATGGCAAATATTTAAGCATAACATTTCCCAATACAACACAGATCGCTCACAACACTAATTATGGTCATTATTGCTCCTTTTATGTACCAGGTCACGAGTAGTAGACTAAAACTAGTGAGGATATCACACATTGACCCCGGTACATAAAAGGAGCAGACCCATAATTAGTGTTATGAGCGACACCTGTGTTTGTCCTGCGACGACACCTCTGTGAAAAAGGTCTGTGTTGGAAGAATGTTAATTGCCGTTTTTAACAAACATTACAATGAAATGACACCAAGCACCTAAACCAAAAGGCATAACTGAATAATGAAACGGTATAGTATAAAAACAAAACACAACACAACACAACAAAAGAAAAAAACTCAAAATAATAATGGATGTATTTCTTCACATTTAGAATATAACAAAACTTCGGATGGCTGGCTGGAGTGGGGTGGGAATCAGTATTACATTAACCAAAGGTCCCAGGCAATGGAGGATGCCCGCCACTACTGTCAACGGAGGCATGGGGATTTAGTGGTGATCAACAGCGAGGCAGAAAACATCTTTCTGTGGAAGATGGTACAGCAGTTCAAATCTTCCAATTCAAAATTGGGCTTTTTGTTGATACCAATAAGCGATTTTGAAATTAATTAATTAATGTGTGTGATTATCTGTTTATCTGTTTATCTCTGTGTGTGTGTGTGTGTGTGTGTGTGTGTGTGTGTGTGTGTGTGTGTGTGTGTGTGTGTGTGTGTGTGTGTGTGTGTGTGTGTGCATGCAGATATCGAGAAGTTATGGATTCTTTTATATCGGCCTGTTTGTGGATTTTGATCAGTCATTTGGGTGAGTACAAATAATAAGTAACTTTTAATATGTATTTCGCATTTAATATGACAAATACGTTTCATCTAAGATATCTGTCCTCAGCCTAAACTCATGTTCAATTAATTGAACCACTTCCATATCACTTAAATGAAGTTATTTCATATTGAAAATGAAAATATTAGCATTACATTGAAAATACAATATTTTCAACTTTCTTATATTTCTTTTTTACCTAGGCTAGTTCTATCTATGTTGTCTTTTTGTTTTTGTACAGGGAATACAATTCAGAGCTGCAACAATAAACTAAAACAATGAAAAACACACATAGCCAACCGTTTGTCCTCTGTTTTAAGGTGGATGGATGGCTCTCCGGTAGCGTATCAGCGCTGGGGGGAGAATCAACCTAATTTTAGGAACAACGACGAGAACTGTGTGATTATGACTCACCATATTGGTAAAGTGAACTCTAAACACACAGCACACCTGCACGGGTCACTCAGTAAGAATCTAGTCAAACATCCACCCTGGAGCGCACACACGTACACATAATACACGACCCTAATGCTTGTTCAAACGATAATGTTGAAGAACATTCTCAAGGTATGTTGCACTGAAGTTAAATATATTAAGTAAAAGTATATATGTATGTATATATATCTATATATATATATATATATATATATATATAAATAATAAGTTCAGTTATGGTACGTATATGCAGGCATTCAAACTGGTGAGGACCCAAAAAGGTGACATTTTTTTTGCCTGAAAACTAAGAAAATCAGCATGCGGCGCCCTTCAAGGGGTGCTCTGTCTCTATAGGTGCTCTGACTCTAGGGGTGCTCTGTCTCTATAGGTGCTCTGTCTATAGGTGCTCTGTCTCTATAGGTGCTCTGTTTATGTGTGCTCTGTCTCTATGGGTGCTCTGTCTATAGGTGCTCTGTCTCTATAGATGCTCTGTCTATAGGTGCTCTGTCTCTATGGGTGCTCTGTCTATAGGTGCTCTGTCTCTATGGGTGCTCTGTCTATAAGTGCTCTGTCTCTATGGGTGCTCTG
>OOFB01019731.1:4204-17720 GCA_900323305.1 Trachyrincus murrayi
ATAACCCCCCAATCAGCAAACTGCTATTTGCTATTAGTATGTATGTATGTATGTAGGCTATGTATGTATGTAGGCTATGTATATATGTATATATATATATATATATACATATATATATATATAGATGTCTATGTATTTGTATGTAGGCCTATTTCATTTGGATGACTTGGTTAATCTTATCTCAGATTTTATGGGACATTTACATTTTTTTTTCATGAATCATTTATTAGACCTAATTATTTTGCTTCCAGTTTGATTTCCTTTGTAGGCCACGCATGAAAAACCAGTAACTCAATGTTTTCATCTTATTAACCGTCACCGGAGCGCATGCGCAGTAACATATCGGAAATCTGAATCATATCGCCCAGAGAGAGGAAGGAGATGGAGGGAGGGAGGGAGGGAGGAAGGGAGGGAGGGGGAGAGAGAGAGCGAGAGAGCGATAGAGAGAGAGGTGAGCCATAGAGTGTAGAGTGATGGGACCTGGCTAAAGGAACAGCAGCGAGTGATCACTCTCCGAGCTGGTAATGACAGGTAGAAGATTATTGTTTTACTACGATTGGCATGATTCATTTATTATAATCATAACACGATTAAGTTGCATAGCACGCAAAAAAAAAAAAAAGAGGACGTCGGTTTCTTATATGAATTTGTTATCACTCTTCTCACGATATCAAATAGGCTGTGGAAGTAAAAATACGCGGAGGAAGATAAAACGGCGATGCAAATATGATCATGCGATCATTATTATTATTATTATTATGTCCTGTCGACGTCGATAGTCTCTTTGGTGCGCGCTGCTTATTTCTAACAGTATAGGCCTACTTTTTTATTTATTTGATGACCTCTTAAAACACAACGCTTAGAGTCTTGTTTGCCTTCTCTATCGATTGTGCGAAACTGCATAACCCTCGAATAGTTTTGATCGTGATCGTCCTTTTGAAGCGAAATTCAAAACAACAAAAAAATCGCGTGTCTATTTGCGTCTCAAGGGGGGCTGGGGAGGATACATGGGCTCTGTGTTCAGTATGGCGTCACGTATGACGTCACGTGTGACGTCTGTTTTGACCTGTCTTTGAGAGAACATTTCTAGCACCATGGATAGCCCCCGTGTTTTAAACATAGCAATATAGCGTCCCAACCAGTCACACGTAATAATGTGCTTTTGCATTAAATTATAAATTGATCGATTTCATCCAAAAGGATTAGAGAATTGAAATAATGGCTGATTTACTGATGTGTAAAATGCACTAGCTTTTTGGTGATTCGATAGAATACTTTGAATTGGCCTACTTATGTGTAGATAAGTCTTTCTTGTGGCTGCTCATAAAATATAAACGATTTACTACTGTTTGCATTCAAATTGGTCTAACAAATGTCAACGTATCAACATAATCCACTAAGGTTATTTATATTAATAGCGTAGTGGTACTGGCAGTAGTTCTTAGCCCCATGGGAAAGTACCAGTTTACACAGTTCAATCGAGTAAGTGTTTTATTTTTTTGCAGTAACCCATGGCAACCAGTTATCTCTCACAACCTGAGATGATTTAGAGAATATTTAGGCCTATGCTGTTCCACTAATGTAACATGACCAGTATATATGCCTGTAGCATTTAATGGCTAGAATGTATTCCAACGTTTATTTTGATTTTGAAGTTTGTCTGAGTCTGACAGTATTGGAATAAAACTACAGGCTAAACACTTGTTCACAATGTTCAAGTGTTTGTGTCTCCACAATGCATCCCGCTATCCCAGGATGCATTGTACAATGCATCCCGCTATCCCAGGATGCATTGTACAATGATAGTGCGTCCCATTTCACTGTGGTGTCGTGTAGTATTTTTCTTTGCCGGTGCTGAACTCGATTTCCCTCGGCGAGGCATGACATGACATCATAAAGTGACATGGCTACAGCGAGCACGGTGGAGGAAGGAAACAGGAAGGTTCACTTATCCAGTGTCAAACATCAGTGTCCAATAGCAGCTGCATCCCTGTCGTGAACAGCAACGCAAGGGTTCAGAATCACTGAACTGTACTTTTGTGTCATATTTCGGGAAACAAAACTCTTTGGACTTTGAGATAAATCAGTCAAGAGGACACGTCAATTATTGCCACGCTACCGGCCTCTCGAATCCAAAATAAATGTCCTACGATATTTAATTATATGTCATACGGAATTAATTGTTTCTTTAACATGAGAAAAATCATCAACACGACCCTTACAAAAGGGAATGTCTTGAGTATTGCATGTGTATTGAACACGTTTGTCTAGTCGTGTGTGTGTGTGTGTGTGTGTGTGTGTGTGGAATGGGCTTCGTCTCTGGCATCTTCACTCTCCATGCAAGGGACCAACTTTAATGGAGAATGGACAATGTCAAACCTGAAATGGAAAGCATGGATGAAGTCCACTCTAGATTTATTGTCGAGATAACAAGATATTCTGTATTGTGTGTGTGTGATCATCACAACGGAACATCACTGCTGGTGTTACATAAGCTGCTACACCATGTCAGGGTTGAAGAGAAGTCTCTCTTTGACCTCTAATGTATCTTTGCATTAGCAGAGGCACTCTAGCAACTGGGGTGCTGCAGAGTTGTGCGTGTCTGTGTGTTTTAATAACAGCCTCACTCAGCTGTGGCAACTGGAGGAAATTGAGATTCACTGGCAGCAGAAATTAGAGAGCAGTAATAGGAAATGCAATGAGCTGTAAAACACCAGGATCCCGAAGGATATTGCAGAAAGTACAAAACCTTGTAACGAATCCAAAAATAATCATTGCCTAGCTGTTTAGCTCTTTATCGAAGAGCCTATTCAAAGTAACTGACGCTAAACATTTCTTTTTATAAAAGGCGTCAATAGTTCAACTTCAAACTTCAAAAGTTTTCAGTTTAGTAACAATACTGTTGTTACAATATTAAAACATCTGTACCTACAGACAGTACTACATTCTGTACCACATATACCAACCAAAATACTCTTGAGTGTCTTGGTTAAGGTTATTATTCAGTAAGCAAGCAGCACACTGTTGTTTGATAAAAAAAAAAAGGAATGATACGATTATATGGTGTCCTTTTTAATACAGATACATTCCTACAGCCACACGTAAGGGGTTGTGTTGTGGTTGTCTTTGAAGAATTTGCATGATGATGTGTTAAAAAATCTTGATCATGATTGCAAATCGTGTGTTTATTCATGTGTAAATTATGCTGGTGTAGCAGAGAGTGGGAAACAGAGAGAGAGGTAAAAAGACATAAGGGAGAGACAGAGAGGATATAAAGAGAGGGAAGATATAAATACAGACAGATGAGACAGAGAGGGAGAGAGAGCGAGAGAGACAGATCCAGTGAGAGAGGAGAGAGAGGAATACCATTTTGGGTGCATGGAAGGTGGATATGCTACATCTATTCATGCATGTTGGAGTACATCTTCCTTCAGGTCTCTACTCTGAACCAGTCACCCGTTGATCCGTGTGTATTGTGTGTGTGTGTGCGTGTGTGCGTGTACAGACAGAAGGGAAGGATGACTTCTTGTCCGGAGATCTGTGGGTCGGAATACGCTGAGCAAGCCCATGCCAGTGTCAACTGCCAGCAGTACGGAGTCCGCTCATACCTACACCAGGTAGACACACAAACACACACACACATGCAGACACACATGCACATTCATGCATGCACACGCACATGTACATTAATGCACACACACACACACACACACACACACACACATTCATACACACTTAGACACACGCACACACACACATACATTCATACACACATGCAGACTCATTCATGCATGCACACACATGCCTGCATGCACACACATGCATGCACACACAAAAACATTCATGTGCACACACACGCAGGATCGCTGAAGGGTGACTCATCACATGGATTTCAGTCAGCAGAAATATTGTGTAACTCCCTATTTCCACAATGTAAGCACAATTCTTCTTGCTACTCAAACATCCGTCATCGGGCACATTTACGAGGACAAAACAAGCGAACAAAGTGCTTAAAGACAGATCTACAAATCAAGTCTGGGAAATAATCACATAAAACATGTCCGGTAGCTACGACAAAATACACGTGTCGAATACAGCAATGACTTTAGCAATCACTTTCTCCTGCCTACTCCAGTTTTATGAGGAATGCACCGCCTCCATCTGGGAACGTGATGAAGATTTTCAGATCCAGAGATCGCCGAGTCGGTGGAGCTCTCTACTCTGGAAGGTGAGAGTTCAGCGTGTGACATGTGACACGCGTCATAACAGTCGACACTTAATTTCCAATCCCATTTGCTCTCCTTTAGGTCTGTCTCGCGTTTGGAACCATGATCCTGCTTGCAGGCCTCATAGTTCTCCTGGTGGGCTACGCCACACCAGCCCGCATCGAGGCATTCGGGGCGGATGACCTCCTTTTTGTCGACAGGTATTGTACTTTTTTTTGTATCCTAGGTCTTTGAGGAAGAGAAAATACCAATATACACGTGTGGATGAGGCCTAAGCAACTAAAAAAAGGTCCTCTCCCTCCCTTACGTTTCTCCGCCATTGAGAAGTGTTGCATTCATGCACCTGGGATTGACAGGCAAGATGGATTCCCCAGACCAATCAGGGACGAGATGCCCTGATTGGTCAGAAATGAGCCGGGAACACATTTCACTCACCAATAGCTGACATGGCTATGCCATTTCTAACAAATGACACTGAAATAGCTCTTAAATCTTACCTACAGCACCTTTAAGTATGAAGATGATAGGATTATGCAAAAAAGAGTTTACCGAGAAATACAAATAGGCCACAATACCATAGTAAGCTACCAACAACTAAAAATGGGCCCTTCAAAACTCCAACTTTTTGTTAATAGAGAAAGTGTTTGGGTGTACTATTCCTGGCATTTTTTTTGGAAGACAAAGCCTTCATGCTGTATCCCAGCAACACCACAAACCCATTCAAAACAACACCTTGCTCATGTCACGCTACCACTGCCTCTACAGGAACACAGGACACATTGTGAACTGCAGATAAACACAATGACTTCAGTAGCCAATAACATGTACTACACACATAACAACCTCATAGAAAACACCACAGCTTGCGTCTCGACATTTTGCAAAGCTCACAATTTGTACTGCCAATTGTAATGAACTGGCTCAGGTATAAGGGGCCAAAGCAAGGATGCTCACACAGAAATCTAGTTGTCAAACGTTATTTATTATCTTCACCGCCACAAACAAAACATCAGCAAGAACATGCGTGACTGCATGTGGGTTATCAGCAATGAAGCAATGTGTGAGTGGAGTGGAGTGTACGGTGTGTGAATGTTGAAATGAAAAACAAGTCACCAGTAACTGACTGGTGGGATCCTGAGAAACAAAACAGAACAGAGTGTCAGAGAGTGAGAAACCAAAGAGCTTAAATAGACTTGAGTACAGGTGAATCACCTCCCCTGAAGACCCCGCCTCCTCCCTCTGCCTATTGGCCAACCCATTAGCACAGGTAGACAACAGGCAGGGGGGGGGGGGGTGTCACACTGCCAACACAACACAGTGAAGCTCTTTAAGACTACCTGGGATAAAAGGGCTATATGTTGAATGATGTCTGAAAACACACCTTTATTTATTAAGTCCACCATTGCTCTAAATTTGATGAGAAGAGTTAAAGAGGGTACCGCAAATTAACGGATCAGACAAAAATGCACAAATCAAATACAATATCCCACAATGTTGAGTCGCTTGCCCCTTTATTTCCATACATTTAATTACATACACACATGAAATTGAAATAAAACACATAAAAACTGTACGTAATGACAAAGCAATATGAAAAAACGGATAAAAAAAACACACATCGAGAAGAACATTTCTTGACTTCCCATGAATGAGGCTGAGATCAAATCACCTGAAGACCAGGCCTGTATCAAAATGTAAACAGAACTTAAATCAGTACATTATGTTACTACTTACTCTTCAATAGCGTTTCTTGTTGAGAGACCTTGCAGGTGTGTGCGATTAGCTATAATGACTATTGGAGGGTTATAACTGAACGAGTTTGTGATTGGCTAATGTTAGGTTACATACAAAAATCATAAAAGGTACGTAAAAAAAAAATAGATTTTAACCAAAATAACACAAGTGGGTTATATATGGTCATATTTAAGAGACCAATACATGTTTCCCTGTAGAATATGTGTGCCAAATGTGGCGAAGATTGGTTGCAAAGGCATATTGGTTGCAAATACAATTCTATTGAAGGGGACATTTTCAAACTCGGAACTCCTCCCAGAGTATTTCACCAATCAGCATGAAACTTGGCATGTCCAATCAACTAAGGGACTTCTACGTGGACCGTCGCTCCTGGTAACCCCTGAACATAAAATGCAGTACACAATCATAAACGCTGTATTGCGAGACACCGTACAAATAAAAAAAAGAAAAAAAAAGAAAGATATTGATATTACAATCAAAAGTATGGATTTTGTTCTATTCCCCAGCCATGCAGTGAGTTTCAACCGGGCCCTGGATGTTTGCAAGCTGACTGGAGCTGTGCTGTTCTGCGTCGGGGGAATGTCCATGGTGGTAGGGTTCCTGCTGTCTGCGTTCGCCAAGAGCTACTCCAAAGAAGAGATGTACCTCCAGCAAAAGTTTAAGGAGAGGCTGGCGGCTGTTGGTATGCTAGCAAGAGTTTGATTGGTTGTTGTTGTTGTTGTTGTTGCAGTTTTGCTTCACCCCAATTTGAACAAGGAAAAGTCACCGCTGGGTCAGGATACTAACACTATGTGAGCATTGATGTGCTAAAGCACTGCTAGATGTTCACAGCGGTTTTGTGCAGGACTAGACACGTGGTTGGTTGACATAATAAAGAAAGAACATTGATTATTCAAAAGAATTATAATCATAAGATATATTCAAAAGTTCTTGCGGTCTTTGTAATGGTCATCTTTTGACGCAGTTTTGTACATGAAATCAAACGGATAACATCTGCTCACAAACAGTAAATACGATGTGGTTTGATTCAATTTGGACATGTGAACAACAACCATAATCGTCCTCAGTGTTATATTCATGACAGTGACATTACATAAACCTTCAGATTATTCTTCGGCTAATGCACTCGTTTGTTGTTCTTCTCGTTGCCATGACAGGTAATCCCATAACGAGAGCCCCGACCCCTGGGGATGGGAAGGTCCCGGTCACTCTGTCCAAGGTCCAGAACATCCAGCCACTGACCAGGAAATCAGACACTTGACAGCCGCCCAAATGAAGTGATAACGTCAAGAGATATATAGATATATATATATATATATATTGGTGTGTGTGTGAGTGTGTGTGTGTGTGTGTGTGTGTGTGTGTGTGTGTGTGTGTGCGCGCGTGTGTGTGCGTACCTTTGTGTTCATTTTTTGTTACTTTGAAAGGTCAGCTTACATGACTGCACAATGCTGGTTCACCGTGTGCTCCTGCCGCTGCTCCATGACTCAAGAAAGGTTCAGGCAGGCTCTATGAATAAGTACTGAGCACAACAACTGTGGAGTTATTCAAGTAGACAGCGGACAGGTCCAAAGTTCACACACATCTATTTTCCAAAGTAGCTTAGCCACTGTTGGGTCATCCACAATCCAACAATGAGTTACCCTTTTTCCTCTTCAACCCCTAGTCATCACAGACACACACTCTGACAAAGACGACCCTCTCTCTGATCAAAATGAGAATAGAACAAACAGGATTCTATCTGTTAGACATGTGTTTATGTAAGTGTTTGTGTGCCTGTGTTTGTGTGCCTATGTCTATATGTGTGCTTGTGTGTGTGTGTGTGTGTGTGCGTGCACACAATGGCTTTTCATCCACACATTCCCATTGCGTGTATACCTCAAGTTAAGGCCCTTGCACGTCGATTCCTCAAAAATCTTGTCAGCCCGTGAGGTGCGATCGGAACACACGTCAGAGCAGATTTGACCTAATGGGAAGGGCACATGTTTCACTGACATTTTCCTCTGGTCCACTGAAGGCCTCAGGCCCTGTCTCTTCCAATGGACGATCAATAAACAAGATGAGACAGACATTGAAAAGGTGAATTAATTGAGGGCCCGGCGTGCGGTGCTGGAGTGATAGAGCCGTGGCCGTCGGCCCGCATTGATGCAAACAAGAGCATAGTCGGCGATAATCGATAGATAACATGAGTTCCACATAGACACACACAGAGATATACACATTCCCCACCTTTCAATACGTTCTGCTTTCCTCGTTGCTTTTCGAGCGAGATCTCACAGAAAAGCAGAAACGTGTGACGATGCAGCAGCAGCAGCCGCAGCCGCATAGAGAGACGTGAGAGTCATGATGATGAAAATAATAATACGTTGCATAACAGATCGGTCAAACACAGAACCGGGCCACCACAGCATCGCTGCTGCTGCTGCTGCTGCTGCTGCTGCTGTCCACGACACCAACTACAATAACCATGACGGTGTGATTGATTCATAAGTCATGGACGCGCTTGTCCAGAACAGACACAGGATGTGCCCCCCCCCCTAAATGAACACATCCTGAATCGAATTACCGAGGAAGAGGGCTCGTAATGGATGGTCGCTCGGAGGCTGGTGCCGTGTTATCATCGGTCATGTCTCGGTGTATCGATTTCTCGCTTGACTTTTTTACGTTGTATTTACGTTTCACCTGTACATATTGCTATGTAAGTATGTGTTTTGTTCCCCAAGTAGTCTGCATTACAAACATTTGGAGTATAAGCAAAAACATGGCGCTTTACAAAGAACATTTACAGGTATACAGTATACAGTTAAGACGGTGACTATGTTGAGTCGGAGCAGTCATTGCATTACTTGTTTAGAAGTGTCCACACAGGGCGGGGGGGGCAGTCTTGCATTCGGCTTAATACACTAGAGTGCTAAACGTCCTATGATCAAACAAGCAAGCGTGTAAGATGACCTTTTGACCTTGTCCCACTAACCAATGCAACACTTTGGTTTGGTGTTTTTGGTGAACTCCTTTGAGTTACTTTTGTTTCGTTTTGAACCATAGCTGTGTGACTGCCATCGGAGCTCATTGAGTGTGTTGAGTGAGTGTGGTGCCATTACAACCTTTGACTGTGTGAACATAACTATATATGACAACACCATTCAAGCTGCAAAATAAGACGTACACTGGACGTCAGTGTACAGGTTCTCGCAAAACAAGGAGAGGAGAGTCTGAAGGATCACTTCATGGTCAGTAAAATGTGTTGACTCGTAGTGACATGTCGTGTAAAATAATGAGTTCGGGTTTCCTTGTGAGTTACAATAGATTTACTTTTTTGCTCTTTACTCTTAAAACCCAGTAGTTAATGTTAATAACACTTGAAGACTTGTCTGATAGAAATGTTCATCGTTTAAGCCAATGACTATAGGAATACAGGAAAAAAACTATGTGTGGGACCATGTCATGGAGACATGGTCAATGCAATGAAGATCTGTTGAAGAAACTCGTGAAATTAAAGTTTTGAAATCACAACTGCTGACCAAAGATGCTCACGTTCACTCATTGTAAGTTTAAAACATTGCCCGTGTGTATCGTATGACCTCAAGGTAAATCAAACAAACCAACTTCCTCGCTTGACAAAGCTCAGTGAGGGACTATTTGAAAACAAATACATTATATTACGCTTAAATAGAAACAGATGCTATACATATTTGAAAATCTGCAAAATAATAATACAATACCATAGCAGTACATGTGCAGTAAATGTTGTTATATTAAACAAAAATGTAAAAAGTAAATGTTTAAAAGCCCTGCAGCTCACCAATGAAAGAAACATGTTGCTGCCTTTTGTTTCATGATAAAGTGATCCTTTGGAAATGAGATAATGAGATAATGAGATAATGGTCAGAGCAGAAACTCTTGGGCATCACCACAAACCATCAAAAACATAAAATATATATATAGAAATTCAATGTCAAAACTATTTTAAATGTCCAGAATATAAAAATGGCAGTTTTGAAGATGGCTAAAAGATGAATAGCAACTCCACATTATGTGTGTTCTCTTTGGTGTTCAGTTGTATGCGCTTTGTGCACATGTACTTATATAGTACAATTTAAATAAAACCAGAAGGTACTACAGCTACAGCAGAGGTGGCTATATAATTGTGGTGCTCTTCTTGGTGGAAACACTCGAACACCAACCGTATGTCAGAACATTACAAAACATTACACCACCCTCAGTCTGCACAATCAGTTACTGCAGTTGGATGTGCAATGTGTAGTTGGATCACAGACACACACACACACACACAAACATGCACAGACACACCTAAAGCACTTCTTGGGAGGATGAATGGCGCATCCAGAAATAGAACTTATGGATCATTAAGTTTACTGGTGGAAGTGTATGACTCACACACAGCTGACTCTCTTCCTAAGACACACTCGTCCTGCCTCTCTCTCTCTCTCTCTCTCTCTCTCTCCTTATTCTCTCTGTTCCTTTCGTTCTACCCTTAATTGTTCTGCCACTGTGTTGCTATGATGGACACGAAGCACAATCACTGGCTGAATCCCGATTCAATCGGATTGGCTGTAGCCGTCATAGAAACTGAGACGGTTTAGAGATGCTGTCTTCCGGTTGGTCGGTGGGTGCATGAGGAAGCAGGGTGCTGTAAACCAAATCAGTGTTGTGCTAATGGTTAGGGACCCCATATCGTGTGTTTCATTTCAACTCCGAAATCTGGGGTTGTTTTCTGAGGAAACTCAGATGAGAAGTGATGATGCAGCCACGTCATTGGTTGCGAAAAATGGAACCTGTACTTTACTTAATTTAATTGGTTGTAACTGTGACCATACAAACTGGTCACCTCACATTCATATTATGAATAGGATTTTTTAGATAATGTATATCATGTCCTATTATGACATATTGCCTACTCAAACATGAAAGACAAAATGACACGTGATATTTCGTTCCTTTATTTTTAACTTAAATAATCATCTGTGTTTGTCTTAGAAGAGAGGATATTTATCATATAGCAGAGAAGGTAGAGAAGGTATTTTAACAGTCTCATAGTTATTGTCTCCTTAATCTTTTGAATTATTTAAACATACAGTTGCACATAGCTTATTGTACTTACTAACACCCTTTTGATAAAATATTGCCATCCCCAGCATTCTGCGATAGCACAAAATAACATAGACATACAAAAATAAATACAATAGAAAATATGGCGGCAAGTGCCAATGTTACGCTTCCAGACAATGGGAAATTAAAACGCCAAAGAAAGAAAAACAAATAAAACATAAGAGGAGGCGAGAAAAGAGAAGACAAAAAGCACGTATAACAATAAAAAACGAATTCAGGGCCAAACAAACTCAAACACAAAATGATAGAAATGATCAAGTAAATAAATACAACACGGTCCCAGAAATGACATGTAAAACTATGCCCACTTGTGCCTTTCGATTAGGTTGGGGTGGGTTTCCCTTCAGTTGAGTAATCATCCCAGCAAACCTCTGATCTTTCGGCAGGAAATGACACTCAAACCTTTTGGGAGGGGTTCCAAAATAAATAAACAAACAGAGACCAACCATAGCAAAAGCAACAGTGTTTTTCCCCGTAGTCTGGAAGCACTAATAAAAAAAAACGTATGCATACATTAAACAGTCTTCTGAAAATAAAAACATTATCATTATTAACGGCATGTTCCTCTTCATCCATGCCACGGGCTACGCCACTCACAAACGCCATCGCAGACTGACACAATAACAGATAATACATATTATAACGTAAGAATAAATATTAGAACATAACATAAAACGTTTTTGGTCTACAGTGGATATGATCATTTCTCTACCGCCTTTCATGGCATTCCAATGGTTTAATTAAAGGATAACTTTGCCGATTTCCAACCTTATCTCTATCTGTCCGCATTGGGGATATAGTGTTGCAGAAGAAGTGCCTGCAGTTGTTGCCTATGAGTTGGGGTAAGATTTGCGTCATCCTGCGTCTTCCGGTGGACAGAAGTAGCGGGGAGATCTGGGTGCAAGGCACCATGGTGGAAAGGTAAACGTCGTTCATTTGCATATACGACCCACATTGAAATGATACAAAGCCGGTCGAACAGCGGCAAAGTTACCCTTTAAGAGAGCCACAATACAAGTATTCAATTAAATGCCGTGTTTAAAATACACATATTTTGGCATTCATCCAATCATCAATTCATGTGCTCTTCAATCAAGCTTCACTTTTATGGGGGGGGGGGGGGGGGATGAATAATTAATTCCTAACAGAATGCGTTGTGTGATTATATCGGAAGGATAGAAATGGGATCACAGAGCGCACCGCTTGAGCCTCATCTCCACAATGCGATTCTTGCTTTCTCATCGGACTATTGTTTAGAAAAGCCAATGACTCGCAAGGCTTTGTGCAACATGTCTTTTTTCTCATACTAAAAACACTATCTACTGAAGTACCTCTTAAACGAGTCCTCTTTGATTATAGTCAATTTGCTGAAAGCCTTGCTGCTGTGCTGCCTACCGTAAGTAAGTATTTATTCTCCACTCTCCAGACTTCTACTATTCACCTGATATTTCTAGGACTGTCTGTTCCTCTCGGCTTTCTCCTTCTCCTCCTCCTCCTCCTCCTCCTCCTCCGCCTCTGCATCTGGCGTTGCCGCTGCTGAAGCTCAAGCTGAATCTACCCTTTACTGCTTTGACTGGCTTGCCTCCTCTACTCCCTTCTCTTCCCCATCTGTTGGATTACCACCCTTCTTCTCCTCCTTCTTCTCCTCCTTCTTTTCCTCCTTCTCCTCTCCTCCTTCTCCCCCTCATCGGTCTCTCCACTCTCTTTGGCATCCGTGGAGGAGGCCGGATCGCTCTCTCCTCCCTCTCCCTTATCTTCGCTCCCCTCATTGGTCTCTCCTCCTGACCCTTCCGAGGTGCCCTCATTTGTTTTGGTCTCATCCTCTTCCTGGTTACTGTTGCTAACGCTGCTGCTGTTGTTGCTGCTGTTGCTGTTGCTGCTCTCTCGCCTAGCCCCTGTCTCCTCCTCTGCCTTCACGTCATTCTCTCCTTCTGCTCCCTTTCCCTCCCTTGCCTCCTGGACGCCATCGGTCGACGCTCCGCTGCTGCCCCTACGCTGCCCCTCCCTCGCCTCCCCGCTCTCCTTATCTTGCTGCTCCTCCTCTGCTCCGTGCTCCAGAGGAGGGAGGTCGCCTCGGACGTCCTCTTCTGTCGCCTTTGTGTCGCCCGCCTCATCGGCGGCATCAGCGGCACCCTCCGCATTTTCTGTCACCTCCTCAGACGTGATCTCACCGCTCACCTCCTCTTTCACCTCCTCCTTTCCCTTCTCGTCCTTTTCTTTCACCTCCTCCTTTCCCTTCTCGTCCGTTTCTTTCACCTCCTTTTCTTTCACCTCCTCCTTTCCCTTTTCGTCCTTTTCTTTCACCTCCTCCTTTTCTTTCACCTCCTCCTTTCCCTTCTCGTCCTTTTCTTTCACCTCCTCCTTTTCTTTCACCTCCTTTCCCTTCTCCTCCTTTTCTTTCACCT
>OOFB01019742.1:4525-19907 GCA_900323305.1 Trachyrincus murrayi
CTGTTAATGTTACTACTGACACGTAAATTAAAATCCACTGGAGCCTTTCGTGTGTGTGTGTGTGTGTGTGTGTGTGTGTGTGTGTGTGTGTGTGTGTGTTGAATACTGAATGTCTGGCCCTTCTTTGGCGCAAACACACCAGAGTTTAGTAGGGCCCTATTTAACTGGAGCTTTCCAGAGTTTCTGATGTGTTTATCTATTTTTAAAGGGGAATATCACTCGACCACAGTATGCAAATATAGTATTTAATTCCTTCAGGCCGTTAAAAAAAGAATTCCACACTATTACAAGTATGCAACTACACTTATTTTTAAAAGTAGGTTTTTTTCTGGTTTAAGGTGACTAGTACTATTAAAATACGTACACGGACATCTCTGCCTACTCCATTGGGTGATCTACTATGGTCGCTGATGTTCCCCTTCTCAACCAAACCTGTTGTCTTCTGCTAAGTGTTGCTGGTCAATGCTCAAGTAGCTGATTTCAGTTGGTTCTAAAAATGCCCCATATTGCTATTTACACTCTGTTTACATTCAGGGTTGTTTGAAGTGAGAGATGTTAATATATATATATATTTTTTTTTTGTGTTTGTTTTCTATTTGTGATGCCAAAGAAAACTTTCTTCATTCTTAAGTTATTCGTGGACAATATAGGCTACAAAAACAATTTGGTGGCCTTGTAATGGCTGGTTGGCCCATTAAAATGTTGCTGTGAACTTTTGCTATGGAACTTCTGTATATGCCAATAACATTTCACTTTTAATAGAATAAAAATACTTAATATATGTTCTTTAATACATGTTTCTTGCCTTCTTTTCATACTACCTCAAGTTGGTCTGTTTTGCCGTCATACGTCCACGTAACATTAAACTATTGAGAAGACCATCTCTGAATTTATCACATACGGTTTCAAAGTCAGCAAAGAAAACAGTCTAAAATTACCCAACACATTTTGGGAAAATGTGTTGACGTTCAAAAGAATGAACCTTGCGAAACCACAACATGTTCTGGCTCTGTCATATATTCCGAGAAGCTTGAGTAAGTCCTTGGATCATTTAGGACCATTTAGGTCCTCGTCGTGTCCGCTATCACGTCCGCATGGTCCGTCTGCGGCGTTAGCTTAGCGCTCTCTTCCAGCAAGCCTTGACTTTCAATGTAAACATTTTCACTTCCTTCCCGCCTCACCATTTGCCTGAGAGAAGGACATTCCTTGAATGCCTCAGACTTCTTTTTTTCTCTCCACCGGCGATCGAGTGCCATTTTTCACAGCTCAAAGCAGGAGGAACAATAAACACGTGTATATATTTGAAATACCTTTTTCCAAGGCGGGTGATGCCGTGAGGTCAACCAGTGGTCTACCCTTTTTGGGGTAACAGTGGAGCTGAGAATGCTTTTACACTTTAAAAAGTAATCCATTGGTTAATCAATGTCAAGAAGTTCTGGACCAAAAAGCTTGCCTGATAGTTTGTTGCTGATTGGTTCAAATTCGCTCCAAGTGAATTCACTCACTCAATAATTCACTCAATAGTTCAGAGTAGCTGCCAACATGATTGGGGCCTCAGTACATTCCACAGACGGCTGGAATGAAGAGAGCGTACACTATCTGTACAATAATTTAACGGTACAATACTTAGTACTTGAACTATTCAGTACTTTAACTCTACAGTACTCTTAACTGCACAGTAGCCTACTTTAACTGCACAGTACTTGAACTGTTCAGTACTTGAACTGTTAGTACTTGAACTGTACAGTACTTAAAATGTGCAGTACTCTGCAGAGCCGTTGACCTAGCTTTGCATGTCTCTCACTGTGTCTATAATCCTGTTCTTGTTCATGCTCATTTCACCGGTTTCACTGATGTGCTGCACATGCAAAGTGGTAGTGTTTTCTACCACTTTCCTCTCCTTGTGCGTTTTGGTGTTATAGTACTTCTGCTCGAGCAGCAACTGTTTAAATCGGCTTCTTAATGTGTCTCTTTATCAACGTTTCTACCTTTTCCTGTTGGGTTTTTGTTGAGTTACTCCTTGCTGGTTCGACATCGAAGGGGGTTAGGTCAACAAAGTCAACTTCCTGTCAGTGTGGGCCTGAGAATCCATAATCCCAGACTCTTGACCTTATTACAGGCGATAAACTAATAACCTTGACTGTAGTTGGATATGGTTTGTGCTTATTATTATCACAAGACTGAATCTGTCAGCCTGAACATCTATGAAGGATTCCCAGGTGATCTGAGCTAGCCTACCGTGTAAAGACAGATCACAGTAGAGTAAGCACATTTACTCATAAAACAACATTTACCTCAGCCTTTAAACAGCCAATAAAGACAATGTTTATACAAAGGGACCCTGGGTGTATATAATACATCACTTTTATTAGTTTTCGTGGTTTCATCACATGTTTTAGGCCTACCTCGGTAGTTTGCGGTTTTTGTATTTTTGCTATATTTATTCGTGCTTCAGTCAACGGACCGTCAAACAGCAACACTGGGCCGCCTTTTAAGCAGAACACTTTTGTGGACCTTTTGAGCACATTTTTGTACCGGAGCCTGGGAGAAATTCTTGGAAAAATAACCGAGGAGCTGCTGTGTTTTGCCTCAATTTCCATGGAGATTCCAAAACTTCCTGCCTGGAGCAGCCCTGGAATGTGCCCCTGCTGCCCCCCCGACTTTTCCACATAAATTTGGGCACCGTCTTCTGTTTTTATGGGGGTTTGCTCTCTGTAGCCACGCTAAGACGACAACACTGTGCAAATGACCGATGGCACTTCCGAGTGACACCTGCCGTCTGTCATCAGGGGCTCTGATTGGCTGTCACCGCCGTAAGGGCCGGTCCTCCACCACACCTGTACGTTTTCGTCTGCCATTGTCTGTCGGTTTGCAAACATTTTTTGCATACTGGTCATTTATTGTTGATGTCGGCCTTGTTGGTTTAACCTAGATTCCTTTTCTGGCTTTCTTTTGCCCTCCCCTTTTTTTCTTCTTTTATCTTGTTTGTATAGTC
This sequence comes from Trachyrincus murrayi, assembly GCA_900323305.1. Taxonomy (NCBI): domain Eukaryota; kingdom Metazoa; phylum Chordata; class Actinopteri; order Gadiformes; family Macrouridae; genus Trachyrincus; species Trachyrincus murrayi. The sequence continues at coordinate 7,521 of OOFB01019742.1, forward strand.
TCTTGGGTGCCTAGAAAGGTGCTACATTTGAGGTTATGAATAATCATATTATTATTATTCATAACTCTTTGAGACTGTAATTGTGATAAATATGCTAAACTATATTATATATATATATATATACTCTGATATATAATCACCTGACATCCAAACTGTTGTGACTTTCCAGGTAAAGTGGAAACTAGAGTAAGCCTACCTGGAGGAAACCTATACGAACATGGGGAAGATAGTCTTCCTCCTCCTCCTCCACACCAAAAGGCAGGATAGTGTAGCGATTGACTCCCAGCCGAAAGGTTCTGGGTTCGATTCCCCATGTCTGCAGCCTATCTCTAGGTATCCTTGAGCATGATGCCCTAACCCCTACCTGCTCCTTAATGACCTGTATCTGAATTCACTGGATAAAAGCGTCTGCCAAATGTAGTAGTAATGGTAGGCCTACTGGTCACCGCGAGGCGCTCACCACCACCACGTGGTGTAGCTGCGGTGGGACAAACGATCTGGGAGAGCAGTTCATTATCCATTACCAGCCTGTGGTTAGCTCGTCAGCTAACCCCGGAAACTTGACATACATGAATACCACACGTCTGCTCTGGTTGATAAGCCTGAGTCACAATGTGGCTGGGAGATATGTGTGTCCGTTGACATAATTTACCCTGAACTTCACTGCATGTCTGAACTTCTTCAACTGATTCACACCTCCATCATACCTGTTGTCTGTGCGCTAACACTTCTATGAGGAAACAAAGCAGGATTTTTGGCAATGGTTCTGCTTTTTAAATAATTGATATGGTTCCACTGATAGGGGCTGTACCTTATTTATTTTATAGTTGATTAATAGTAAGTTCATCCCATCAGATTTGGGCTGCCATTTCAATTTACTTGGAATTTCCGAGGTGCCTTTTTTTTACATTACTTATAGTCCTACTCACTTTAATGATGAATAACCAGACCCATAAAATAAAAAGCAGTCAATCTTGAAAGTGTTTTATACTTTGACATTAACAGGTGTCTACTGCCGTCTAGTGTCGCTATGGACGCATTGAATCAGATTCCTTTCAGCCCTGACCCTGCAGTTGTTCACGTCTGTAGCGCCTATAACTTTATAGAGGCAATCAAAAGTGTATTTCCTATAGAGGCAGTTCAGCTCATGCGTCAAAAAGCATCCATAAAAGCAGATAAATTGAACTGGTGTTTTGAATAATCGAGTTTTACACATGTGGAGTAACCGCTCTATAGCCATAACCACTGTATTCTACTCCTCTTGCCCGCGTTTGTGAGTTGTCGACTCGCCGTCCCTGGTGGAGGCGGAGCCAAGTTCCTACTAACTTATCGATTGGTCGGAGACACGCGAGGCTGTGCTCTCATTGGCTGAATTAATCGGGGGAGGTCTGTTACTTCCTGAGTGCTCTTCCGGCTTACATGTTGAGAAAAAAGAGAAAAGACGAATGGAAAAACATTGAGATTTAAATAAGCGACTTTTTCCCCAATTGCTCCACCAAACGGTAACATTTGTGCAAAGTGTAAAACTGTGTTCATGCATAGCGCATGTGAGGTTTTCATTACTTGATTCTGAGGAGAGTTCAAAATGCATTTGAAGCAGGCGACTGAGGGTAGCGTTAGCTTGCATGCTATCGAGCTAACCTAGACCAGTGTTTCCCTGCACTAATATTATACTATTGTCATTTAGCATTGTTATTCATGATGTTGTGGCCTAGAGGCGTTTAAAATGGAAGAAGCTGAGGCTATACTTCTATATGTGGGGTCTTAACTTTATTGATCGTCAGCTATCAACGTATGTAACCTTGCACAAATCACATCTAATTGTTTTAACGTCGTAATTTACCCCGTGGGGTACCCCCAGGAACCTCCATGGGTACCCCTCTAGAGTCCGCTTACCCCCGGAACCACCACCCTATATGATCAACTGGATCTTAAATAATAGTGGGCGGTTAAACGGAATTAGATGAATCAATGTGTATTATCTTCGAGTTGCTGTGGGGCATGGCAAGGTACAACCAGGGAACATCTTAGGGGATTCTTTTAGCGAAATGTAGTCTGTCATGAAATTGGCTTTTCATGTTGGCTCAAATAGCTAGCGATCAATATGTTACAATACGCTAATGTGAATATTGATTCCATAGTTTGAAGGGGGTGCCTTTTTAGAGAGCTTGTAGTATCTCGGAGCTCCATAAGCTTCTATTGTTGTCATTTAACGCAAATGAAGGATGACGTCGGTAATAATACATTGTATTTATTTAGTGCTGTTCAAGATACTCAAAGACAAATTCTAGAATACACAAATATTAATGGTTAAATGGCTCAAGGGTTAAAAAGTCGCATCAAAACATTTAAAAAGCTCACAATGAAGTGCTGTTGAACGGTGGAAATGGTCTTGATGTTATCCATACGTCTATTTATTCCAGATCCTAACTGACTAAAGAGATGAGCTCCCAGCAGTTCCCCAGACACGGCATGCCGGTTTCCACCGGAGTGCCCCAGATCCCCGGTGTGGGAAACCTGGTCCCTGTGAACCAGCCAAACCAACAAGGTACAGAATCACCTCGTACAGATCTATTCTCTCTCTGCTGTGTGTATGTGCCCACCATTCATCTGTTGTTCATTTCCTGCCTTTAGCTGGCGGAGACTTGGAGAGTGACCACGCACCCCAAGACCACCCCCCCGGCGGGGGCGGAGGGGTGCTGGCCTTCCAAGATGACAAGCAGGAGACGGTGGTGGTGAGACCCTACCCGCAGGTGCAGACACACGGGCAGCCCCAGGCCACTACCCAGCCCATCCCCATCCAACCGGGGACCCCGGTGACGGTGTCCGCCGCGCCGGTCCACCTGCCACAGGGCCAGCCCACCACCCTGACCGAGGGACAGGTGAAGGTAGGAAACGCTACTGCTGGTCGCTCCTTACAGTGTGTGCTTCGTGAGCATTACAGGGTAGTGTAGTGGTTAGGCTGTTTGCAGCATCCATTGCCACCCATTATATTTAAACACAGAACAAATTAAATGGAATCTTCTGACGCGTGCGACCTGCTTTACATCGAAGCTCTGCCATAACTGAGTCGGACTCGGAAATCAGAAAGCTAGAGTTGTTCCGATACCTAGAGTTGTTCCGATACCGATAGCGGGTATCGGCGAGTACGCAAGTCTATGCACCGATACGATACTCACCTTTTTTTCTCATCCAACTTTTCTTATATAGTGAATGAAATCACAGCTGCCATTCAGCCGAAAGAGAGATAATACAGTTAATTGTCACTTCAACACTGACTTTTTAATGTGTGGTACACTACATTATACACATATCATTTCTCACCAGTCATAAGTTGCGTAATAACCGGATGTGTGCGGATGCACATGTGTATACGTTGGCGTCCCACCATTTTCATAAACAATCCAGACACGCGCAGTAAAATCAGTTGAACCATTTATTCTATACACACACACACACACACACACACACACACACACAATACAATAACGACCATGGAACTGTTACTCATTGTTTGTTATCCAAATATTAGTTACCACAGCCGCTGCTTCCCAGTAGAGCACCCGAGAACAGCGTAGCTGTCCTTTCGCATATGGATAGGTGCAGAGCGTATCACATGCAAAACTATTACATTTGATTATATGTGTGGTTAAATCTGTGTTTGGTGTGTATTATCCATACAGTCTATGGTATTATCCATTTTTCTTTTCCTTAGTGCGCGAGTGAGTGCTGGCCTGATTCATTCCAATAACAGTAATCCCACTGATTCCTTCTCCTTTGTTAAAGTGATGTTTAATTTATTCCACGTTCTTACACACGTAGTGCTCTGTGTTTACATGCCCTCGCGTCTTTTCTTAAAGGCACACAGCGCATTTCCGTGGCATTAACAATAACTCAGCGTGTATATCACGCAAACAATAAGAACCCTTATATAATAGGCACACAATGATTATCATAAGAAAGGTCACATTAATATAGGACACAAACAAATACTAAAAACATACACAATTTATATTTAAACGTTAATTTGGATCCTACAGTTTGTATTATGTGTTGCTATATTATATTATTATATTATTATGTATAATGTGTTATTAGGCTATATATTTTTATAACAACTTTATAATAACATAATATATTAGTTGTATTGCGTACAATTCATGTCTAGTCATGTTGTATGTATCCATTTATTCATATTTTCCATAGTTTGGAAATGGGCTAGCCTAATATTCAGCTTTTTAATGAAAGAAAAAAAAACCTCATTGGTATCGGGTCGGTACTCTGTATCGGCCGATACCACAAGTTCAGGTATCAGGAAGGAAAAAATTTAATCAGAACGTCTCTACCGAAAGCCACTGACTTCGTCCACACAGCACTTACTCGTGATATTGTAGTTTTGCTTTTTGAAGTGTATTCAAATAGAATGTGTTTTAACCAATTCAGAAATTAAATGGGGAGAAAACACAGACGCCAACTAAATGTCTGCGTGGCGATAGCCCTTTGTTGAAATGTTACATGGTGGCGCTTTTTGTTAATTATGTAAGGGATAATGTACAGTGAGCCTTTACAGGGTGATGCAGCCTTCTTGCTCCCCCCTGTGGATGTAGCGTGTACAACAGGAATTGCCCAAGAGTATTATGTCCATGCACATTAATGATGCATTTTGTGCCATTTTTTTATTTTATGTATATTGTGCAATAAATCTTAGAATATATTCAAATCTCTTATTTTTTGGAATACAATATTCAAATTCGCCTAACCCCTACCTGCTCCTTAATGACATGCATCTAAAAACAAATTCACTGTAAGTAGTTCATGATAAAAGCGTCTGCTAAATGACATGGTAATAATACCATGTATACCTGTGTCTTTCTGAAGCTGAAGTCCCCCATGCCCAGCCGCCTCATCGCCCCGGCGCCAGCCTCCAACCAGGCCCACCTCTCCGCCCCCCCCAAGGTGCCAAGCAACCTCACCGTTACCATGGAGAGCAGCATCGCTCCCACCCCCTCCATCCCCGTGGCAACTATCAGCGGCCAACAGGTGAGCATGTGTGTCAGCGTGTGTTTTGGCTCCATTAGTTATATACGCCTACTCTTCAATCAGGCAAACTTTATTTATAGAGCGCTTTTCGTGCAAAATAGCAGTACAAAGTGCAGCAAGAGTCGCAGAGAAACAAACGTACTCACTACTTCAGTAGAAGAGAGCTAAACTGAAAAAGGTATGTTTTAAGATGTCGTTTAAAGATGGAGGAACTGCGGTCAATATCCCTCAGTTCAACTAGCAGTACAAGCAGTACTCTGTGACAGCTCCCCTTTAAAGGTGCAACGTGTAAGATTTGGCCAACTGTTGAATTAGTCCTCCACAAAATAGGGGGCAGCATATTACCAGAAAGAGCAGGCTTTAAGAGCAGGTGAGGCGTGGGCTTTTGGTGTGTTGGTCGTGTTTGCTGAACGCCTGACGCTCTGCTTCCAGGGTCACTCCAGTAACCTCCACCAGCTGATGTCGGCCAACATCCAGATCATCCGCAGTGGAACGCCGGTGCAGATCGGGACCTCCGCCGTGCCCCCGCAGGCCTTCACCTCCCACCTCCCCCGCGGTAAATATGGTTGATATACTTCTTGTGGTTCATGTAATTCTTTTGATAGTTATGTCGTTCTTGTGGTTAATGTAGTTCTTGTGGGTAAGGTAGTTCTTGTGGTTAATATAGTTCTTGTGGTTAATATAGTTCTTGTTGGTAAGGTAGTTCTTCTGGTTAATGTAGTTTTCATGGTTGTTATGGGTAGTGTAGTTCTTGTGGTTTGTTTGGTAAATGTAGTACTTGTAGTCCTCTTGGTTCTGATGTCCCCATTTGGTTGCTGTATTCCTCTAGGTGCGGCTGCAGCAGCGGTGATGTCCAGCTCTAAGACGGTCCTGCGCCCCGCTACTGGACCCAACGCTGGTCCTGGTCAGCCCAACGTACAGCACATCATCCACCAGACCATCCAGGTATTCTGCTCTCCTCCTGGTCCAAGACACTAGAGGAATCCATCATATAGTGAACCCAATACCAATTGTTTCACAAACGCAACAAGAACATTATTTCTAAATCTATTGAATGGAAATCGGTTAACTACTCTCAACAAGACTAACATGGTGAAATTGCCATTTATTTTTTAAGATTGCCATTGCATCGTAAAAAATAAACAAGCATATGGAGCTGTTTGTTTCATCAGTGTGATCAAGTAAGATGACAACAGCTCTGTTACCATGGTAACTTGAGGTACAGTCGGATAACAACAGCTCCGTTACCATGGTAACATTGGGTATTTTCGGACAAAAGCAGCTCTGTTACCATGGCAATGTGAGGTACAGCAGGGTAGCAACAACAGCTCTCTTACCACGGTACCGCCTCTGTCTCCACAGTCCCGCCCCGCCGTTACCACGACGACGGCCGTGCTGCCCACCGTGGTCGCGCCCATCTCGGCCACCAGGACCCAGTCTCCGGTCATCAACCCCGTGGTGACCCACACTGCTGAGATGGTGCATGGGTACGTGCCCTGGGGTTCCTACTGTACTCTGGGTCTCTTAGATAGATAAAGCTCTGAAGGTTATTAAATATACGCCTTTTTTAAGACAAGATGTAAGAGATTTCTTTATTAATTACTAATTAATATAATATAATTATTAGTAATAATGAATAAAACCTGAAGAAGTACAGGACAGTAACAAGTAAAAAAACAAAAACAAGTATGTGGCAAGAACTACAAAAAATATACAGAAATATATCTATTATACACAATGCGTAGTAGAAATAAAATGTAATAAAGTTGGGCCGGGGGTTTGAACCCAGAACCTCACGGCTGGGAGTCCAACACCCTCTACACCCATCTCTCTGACCTTTTCTCTCTGTCCTCCTCTGATGGTTCCAGACGGCCAGGATTGACCATCCACCCTCCGCCTGCCACCATCAGCATCCAGCGGCCACAGGCTTCACGTGACACGACGACACGCATCACGCTGCCCTCCCACCCCGCCTTGGGAGCCCCTAAACCCCAGCAGCCCCACGCCATGACCCAGGTCAGACCACCCTGAACCGGGGTACTCCTCACACACGCCCTGAAACGGGATAAACCCTCTGAACCTTCCGAGTCCTAAAGTTTTTTTCTTTTTCTACATTCAGTGTCTATTTGGTCTATAACCTTTTATTGAAGCGTACGGATCATTTAGCTTTGGGTGGATAGATGGATTGACTTAACGATTGCTAACATGCTTTCATTTTCATTTTTGTAAATCTTGCTGTCAGTTTTTTGTTTTCGGACGTATTGTCTGTTATGACGCCCTATTTTAGCCCCTTATTTACATCAGTCCATCACTTCGGACAGGTAGTTCAGGTTCCATTTTATTTTCAGTGTATGTGTCTAGATATACCTTGCCTCTATCATGATGTCTCTGGTTCCTCTCTGCAGAAGTCCATCTTCAGCCCCGTGACCCCAGTAGCTGCTGCCACTGTGGCTCCCATCGGGGCCACCAACACCGTGCCATCAACCACCACCATGGGTAGACCCTTCCATCATACTATACATCATATCATGTGTTATGGACAGGCTTGTGACGAACACCTTCTGCGTTGTCTACAGTGTTCTGTTAACTACGGATATATTAAATAATGTGCTGTTGCTGATTAATGATTCTATGGTGCTCGATGCTACACTCGTGCTGAATAAAAACTCGGAAGATACTGAATAAACTCTGATTAAAAATAAAATAAAAAAGGTTTTCCTTTAACTTGGTTAGTGTTCACATGTGCTTGGTACACTAGAAAATAAAGTAATGCACGATTCCCCAACTTCGACCATATTTTATTTGTTGAATTGAGTTCGTAATAGTACTATTCTTAATGTGGATTTCGTAACTTGACCAGTTTTTGTACTGCTACCATTATAAACGACAACAAACCCGAATAACATAAAACTGTTATCTTCTTTCCATTGTTAATCTTTTTTTTTCTCAAATCTTTTTATTGGTGTTGTAGTTGCAGATGAAGAATACAAATGTAACAGTTCACCATTTTCCCCTTTAAACCACCCACCCCACTTCATAATGCCCTGACCGATCTACTACACTTCCTGTCTACTTCCTGTCTCTTCTCCAGGGTCCGCCCCGCACTCGCAGATGACCAGCAACACCATCGTAACCATGACGATGACGCCCCACTCCTCTCACGCCACGGCGGCCACCACCTCTGCCATCCCAGTTGGTGAGTGGTTTTACATACTACCATACACTTACAGCTACCAGTCGGTGATGGTTTTATTTCCTGGTTCAGAGTTTTATACCCGAGTTTTATAAAGTGGTCAAGAAACAGAAATCCCATTCGTAAGGGTTCGGCGGATTGATTTCGGACAAATATTTGACACACCGTGTGGTTCTATGGAAAACGACTGCCGTCCACCGCTTGGAGTAACGAGGGAGGTAATACATAGATAATACATGATATAAATAGTATTTTACTATATGTTAGAGGTGTTTCCTCATGCTGTATCCCTGGTTCTCCTCCCCAGCCAAGGTGGTCCCCCAGCCCATCGCCCACACATCGCCCCGCGTGCAGCCTGACTACCCCGGGGAGAGAGCCAACCTTATCCCCATCCCCGCTCACCGCTCCTCCCCCAACGCCGTCACCATGGAGGCCCGCAGCGACAACAGGTGAGGAGGAGGAGGAGGAGGAGGTGGTGGTGGTGGAGGAGGAGCCGTTTACTTAGTTTCTAAATAACATTTGACAAATGTGACCTCTTTCTACGTTCGCAATTCCTAAATACAATTTTAAGAACCAAAAAACTTAAGAGGTAACATTTTTACAAACTAAGCGTAAGGGGTTAAACTTCTGAACATTCAAGAACAAAACGGAAAGTACATAAATATATACAATACATGCATACAGCAGATTCTGTTTAATGTCCTCCTCCAGGTCCTCTGTTCCGGTGCAGTTCCAGTACTTCCTTCCCACCTACTCTTCTCCGTACCACACCTACACCCCCATCACCAGCTCCGTCCCCACCCTCCGCCAGTACCCCGGTGAGTACACACCCCTGAGATACACCCGTCCCCTCCTCTTACTAGTCACCACCTAGTCATTTAGCAGATGCTTTTATCCAAAGAGGCTTGGGGTGAATCCAGATGCATGTCATTAAGGAGCAGGTAGGGGTTAGACAGTACAGAGACAGGTCATTAAGGAGCAGGTAGGGGTTAGGGGGCATCTTGGCTCAAGGATGCCAACAGTAAGTGCTTCATACAAAAGTAAAAATGGGGCGATAAAAACTTTATTGAAACGCAAACAAATGTTCCGTTAAAACTGGTTAAAAGCATCACAAATACATCCTTTAAAAGTATTAAAAATAAACAAGGCTATTTCCATACACCACCTGACCTTTCCCTCCCCTGCTCAGTGACCCCGCAGGCCCCCAGCTCGGCCCTGCCGACCCCAGCCGGCGTGGGCGTGGCCACCACGGTCCATCTCAACCCCATGCAGCTGATGGCCGTGGACCGCATCGGCCTGCAATCGCCCCAGATCGGCACCCAGAGCCTCCAGCCGGCACCCATCACGGCGCAGGGGCTCCAGCCCACGCCCATAGGGGTGCAGGGGCTCCAGCCCACGCCCATAGGGGTGCAGGGGCTGCACACGTCCGCCTCCATCACCACAACACAGGGACTCCAGCAGGCACCCATTGTCACCCAGCAGCAGAACCAGCTGCCCCAGTCTGACGGCAAGCCTGGTGAGACCCATAACGCACACACACAGGATGACATGGTGTAGCGTGGAGGAGTAATGCACCAGGATGCGATAGACATGGTTATGAACTCGGTGGTACACAACCATTGTAAAAAGTATTTGTCACCACAGTGGTTTGGCTTTTTGCATTACTCATCAATCAAACTTTATTTACGTGCGAGCGTCATCTAAACCGTGGTCTTCCTCCCCCAGGCATGGTTCTGGCGGACGGCTTCGTGGCGAGCACCATCTGCAGCACGTTCGGCGCCACGCAGTCCGTGGCCACCATGGTGCAGGCCCACGCCCAGGGGGTGGGCGGAGCTCCCGCGCTAGCCTCCTCCCTCCGGCCCAGCATACTGCGCAAAAAACCCACCAATGAGTGAGTACCGCACTTATTGAGTGACGGGCTTTAGTTGGTTAGCATCGGTTATACCGTAGGTTCCGCTCCTAGTATGTGTTGTGTGTCTCTTGCCGCTGAACAGTGATCATGTAGATTCTGTGAAGCACGTTCAATGCCATCAAATGTGGAGTACAGGCGGATAAAAGATGACCTCCTTTTACAAGCTCAGAGCACGGAGAAATCCAAGGACAAAACTGATCTGCAACCAATGACATTTAGCCTTGTAGCTTCTCTAATGACACACCTGTGTTTTTTTAATGTGGTTCCAGGTGTGTGCGTAAGAACCTGATGTCCGGGGAGCCCAACGCTGGCCGATTAGAGGCCTCCGTGAGGGGGGCGGGGTCTCCCAGACCTTCAGGGTGAGTGTCAGTCATTCTTTATCCCCTACACCCATAGTATCCTACATCCTTCATCTCCTACATCCATCATCTCCTACATCCTTCATCTCCTACATCCATCCATCTCCTACATCCTTCATCTCCTACATCCATCCATCTCCTACATCCTTCATCTCCTACATCCATCCATCTCCTACATCCATCTCCTACGTCCATCCAGCAGTGGACGTACAGTGTAAGACTATAACAGGACTGACCTCTGACCGTTCTCTGTCTCAGGGTGAAGCCCAAGGCCGAGGTCCACGTTGCCATGGCGCCGCCCGTCTTGGCGGCGGTGGAAGCCCTGCCCTCCCAGCAGGGGGCGGAGCTTCAGCAGATTCAGCAGCAGGCAGTGGTCTCGTCCCAGGCCCCGCCCACTGCTGGCCCCCCTCCCCCTCCATCCTCCTCCTCCCAGCCCTCCGCCGTCCTCTCCGCCATGATGCCGGCCAACATGGCCGTCATGCCGCCGGTTCCCGCCTCCATGGCCAACACGGTGGCGTCGCCCACCCAGCCGGCTGCCAGCAGCACCCCCGCCGGGACCCTCTGCCCCGATGTCAAGATCAAGCAGGAGGCGGAGCCTATGGACACCTCGCAGCTGGGTGGGTTCCTGTTCTCTTCCTTCTCTGCTCCTGGGGTGACATATTGGTCTTGATTGTAATGCTGTGGACAAAAGTGTCTGAATGACTAAATGGTATAGAGTGTAGAGGTTTAGTATTCTAGATCTAATATTGTAGGTCTAGTATTGTAGGTCTAGTATTAAAGGCCTAGTATTAAAGGTCTAAACATATGATAGTTTGGATAAAATCATACTAAACTGAATAGTGAAATAGTGAGTCTACCAACGTGTTGACGACGTTTAGATCAACACCCCGTAACTTCCCTGTCTCTCTCTCTCTCCCCACGTCGCCAGGTCCTAACGCGAGCGGGGCGTCGGGCCTCGGTGGCCAGGGGTCCTCGTCGCTGGGAGCTCCCCCGCTCGGGGAGCTCCTCCCCGGGGCGTCGCCGCGGAAGAAGCCCCGCAAGCAGCAGCACGTGATCTCCACGGAGGAGAGCGAGATGGTGGAGACCAACAGCACGGACGAGGAGCGGGGCGTGGGCCGACCCATCACCGGCCGGGCGGAACGCCGCGAGTCTCCGCCCCGGGAATACGTCGGTGTGTAGTGTGTCATCTACCCCCCTCCTACTAGTGTTAAAGGAGACCAAACCCCGACACCACTTGATTGGTTTGCATTAGATGACTCCCCTCTCTTATGTTAACCCCTTGCTTATTGCATGCATAACCTCTGGTTTGGCTGATATGGTTACCCTGGTCACATGCTGATTTTAAGGGCTGATGTGACACACCTGTCCTCCTCTTATTGAAACTGATGTCACAGGTGGGAGTCTCGTCCCAGAGAATACAGTAGTTGATCATCAGTTCAGCTCATGCCCATCGTCCTGGGTTTCTTCCTAGGCGTCCTGTTTTACCACCACGTGTGATTAGCCATTTGAATATCCACCCTAGTGACATCACAACTGTTGAGTGTCCACCCAGATGTATGACGTATAGACTGATCTAGCCCTCATATATCTGTAGTGTTGTGTAGTTGTGTTGCTGACGTGTGTGTGTGTGTGTGTGTGTGTGTGTGTGTGTGTGTGTGTGTGTGTGTGTGTGTGTGTGTGTGTGTGTGTGTGTGTGTGTGTGTGTGTGTGTGTGTGTGTGTGTGTGTGTGTGTGTGTGTGTGTGTGTGTGTGTGTGTGTGTGTGTGTGTGTGTGTGTCTGTGTGTGTGTGTGTGTGTGTGTGTGTGTGTGTGTGTCTCTCCAGACGAGGAAGGGGTGCGCTACGTTCCGGTGAGGCCCCGCCCCCCTGTCACTCTTCTGCGTC
>OOFB01019749.1:0-18069 GCA_900323305.1 Trachyrincus murrayi
ATATGCTTATCCACGTTGGATAAAAAAACACCCCATCAAACACACACACTCGCTTGAACTCATTTTTTTTGTACGTACACACACACACACACACACACACACACACACACACACAGAGTACACGTGTTGTGTCCGTATGTGTGTCTGCATGTGTGAGTGTGTGTACTATTTTCATGTGATGAGCTTGTGCTTCACAATAAGGAGGCAAAAATAGAGGTAAACACACACACACACACACACACAGACACGTGCTTGTATCTATGTACATGCATACGCTTTTCACAATAAAGCGCTGCCATAGCTGTACCATTGTACCCTCCATAATGGTTTCTATGTAAGGCAATATTGCTATTTCAATCACCAAAAAAATAAATTGTAAAATAAATATAGTACCAGCCGCTCAGTACCTCACTCTTCCTGACACACATGCACACTACATGTGATTTAATGTTCACTATCTAAAGGATAGGCACGTTTTTACTTTGTTTTGTTTTCATACCATTTTAGCATCACCGCTAAAAGCTCCGGCTGCCCAATATTCAAGAAATAAACCCAACGTGGCATCATTATTTATTTCATTTTGATATGAATAAACATATTGATATATATATATATATATATTTCCCCATAACCTCCATCTCAGTGTTTTCCTCGTGCATTGGCTGTGCATTCATATCACCATATTACTCTGGATCACCTTTTTGCAGTAGCCTGGAACCTCGCCCAGGAACTGGAGAAGTGGAAACAGTGATTTGGAAAAATGAGGGCAATAAAAAAAAAACACACACACACACGCGCACACAATGGGGATGAATGGAGCCATGTGATATAAGGTAATATGCTAACCCAATCAGCGGGCTGCTGTTTGCAGACACTATAATCAACATATTGGCCTAATGTCATTACAGCTATATGAGAAATAATATTGCGTGAAATGATATTGCGCCACTACACGTGGTGATGTGGTGCAAGCTGCTTTAGGCACACATGTGTGTGTGTGTGTGTGTGTGTGTGTGTGCACACGCACTCACGCTTGCATGCATTCCCCCTATACCTTTGTTGAGAAATATGACACATGCACACACACATGTAGATGTGCATGCACGCGTATACACACACAGATATGAACAAATACAATAAATGATAATCAGATGCATAAATACGCATGCCCATATGCATGCACAAGGCCATGTGTGCACACACGGGTGCACAAACACACACGAGTCACACACACACACGCACGCACGCACGCACGCACACACGCACACACACACACACACACACACCCACACAGAGGAAGACAGGACGGTGGTTCCCGAGTCAAGAGGATATTAGTGAGTGTGAGGCTTCCACATCCTGGGAGCAGAGGGCCGGCGTTGGCCTCTATTGATGGACACCGGTGTGGAGCCATCACTCAGGTTATGGAGCTTTAATTGGAGACAGCGTAAAACGATAAGCCCAGAAACATGCATGGCTGAACACCCCAATGTAAACCATTAATCATAGGCCAAGCCAGAGACAAGCGGCCCCCGCTGATGCGCACGCACCCTGCCGTGTGCGCATTGGGGCGGCACACAAAGACGTGCATGCACGCTGACGTGTAATGCGCACGCACACACGCACATACACACACACACACACACTGCCCTTTCACAACACACTTATATATTTTTGTATATAGTACATGCGACAAATGCAGCCAGCCACACACACACACACACACACACCCATACACAGACACACATGCATGCATGCACACACACACATGCACACACACACAGCCCTTTCACAACACACTTATATTTTTGTATACAAGGATACCCCCCCCTCCCCCGGTACGTACAAATGCAGCCAGACACTTAGAAACACGCAGACCCACACACACACACACACACACACACACACACACACACACACCCTCTCTCACACACACACAAACACACCCTCTCTCACACACACACACCCTCTCTCACATACACACACACACACACTCACACACACACACACACACACACACACACACACACACACACACACACACACACACACACACACACACACACACACACACTCGCTCTCTCTTTCATACATGCTATTTCACACACACACAGAAACTCATTTATGCATACACACCGAAAAATATGAATAAAGAATGAGGAATGAAAGGGACGTGTAGATGAGAATGAGGGAAGCTTCCTTGTTAGCATACTGAGAGACGGTAGGGGGGGGGGGAGCGAGAGAGACTGTGTGTGTGTGAGTGAGAGAGAAGGGGGAGAGTGCTAAACATCAAGTGAAAGTGGGAGGCTTCCAGTGTCAACGCTGAAATGAATAGCAAGTAGAAATCCACTCCATGATGCCAATCAGTGCTGAGCGAGACATGTCAGACCCTGCTTTATAACTCTGAGCCGACGCCCCTTTAATGGTTCTGCAGATTAGCGCGGGGGGGGGGGGTCATCGGACATGGATGTATAAATAGCCATACTAACAGAGAAATGGATGGTTTCTGCAGCCGGACCACAGCTCCCTGGGCCGGTTTGTGTTACGGTCTAACCCCACTGCTCTGGGTCGGTCTCGTATGGACTGTCCTGGCACCGCTCTGGTGTCGTGTGAATTCAAGTCACTTCATAGAACGGCCATGAGAACCTAGTAATTACAAAATAACAATTAAGATTCCTTATAATTTGACATCCATTTGTATTCAACTAAAAATCGCAGACAGTCTCTAATTTGATGGATCTTCTGCGCTTCAGACAAAAAAAGGAATAAACATTTCCGTGGGGGGGCAGGTAAACTGCAGAAACGCCTGGAGACCAAGCATCCAGATGTAATTGAGAAAAATGGCTGTAATAACACGAACAGCAATATCTCTGCTTACAGAGCTGACGTTTATTCAGCACATTCTAGCGCACGCCGGCTTGTGTCACGGCCATAATTTACACTAACGCATGGACACATCAAGTCATTTAGAGCCCCGGACGGCCCTCACCTGGGAAATAATGGGTAACAACAGTCCATCGTTCTAACACTCACCCCTTCCCCTCCCTCCTATCTCTCTCTGTTAATGGCCTATCAAACTCACCCGTCATCCTCTCTCTCAAGGTTACAAAGAGCAGGTGGGAGGTGTGCTTCCTATGGGGGAGTCACAGATGACTTCTCTCTCTCTCTCGCTCTCTGTGTGTCCAAATAAACAAAACATTTGTTGCATCACCGCTGTGCGGTTACTATGGTGACACAGCTCTTCTTTGGGCTCCGGCGAGAGCGTGTGACCATCAGTTGAGGCTGAACACGGGTTGGCAGTAGGAGAAGTCGCATGTACTTGTTTTTATTGAACTATGATGTAGACCGAGGGACCGGGTGTAGATGAACAAGACTGCAAGGACTTAAATAGTTGGGAGAGTATAACACAACGGCACAAGTGACATTTACAGCAAAACCACGAATCACTTGAGTTTTGGTGTGAAAAAAAAAAGATTCACAAATCAACGATTGTGTCCGCCCTGTATTCTTTAAATATGATTATAATAAAGTGTTAGCCTATACTTAGCATCGGAATGAACTGTTTAGTGGTGCTCAGGAGACGCCAGCAGCAAAGTAGGATAAAAGTGGGTCATCTCCTGGGGAGGAGAGGAACATGGAGAGGCGGACAGGTGGACCCTGAGGGCCAGAAGCAGAGCTGGAGGTCAGACGTAGTTCTGTAGTCTTTACTTGCATTTGTTGTTTGTATCTTCGGCGACGGATGACTTTGGACTTCATGTGATGTCGCACTGGTTCCAAGTTACTGGGGGGGGAGTTAGCTGAATGGACAAAATGTAAATGGATGAAGTAGCTCTGCAGTTTTACAATAAAGTCAATAGCTTCATTTCACTTTGATGCCGATGAGTCAATGCCTCAGATGAGCAGACAGCGGAGCCAAATTAGCAGGAGCCGATAAATGAAACCTCTTGAGACCGCAAAGCAGTTTGTACAAAAGAGAATTACTAAGAACAAAAAAAATGACATAAGGACAAAGTAAAAAAAAAGAAATATTAATCTTTAATGACTCAGGCTATATTTGTACATGACAGTAGACGGAAACGCCCGCTCAAATAGGCATAAGAATCACTTTCGACAATGTGGGAAAAAAACAGAATAGGCAAAATGTGGTCTGTTAATGTCAAAACTAATTTAAAGTTAAATACCAAGTGTAAATATACAGTTCAGCATCTTGTACAATTAAATAAAACATTTACATTAAGAGCACCATTTCAAGAATGAGGATATTTAAATTAACAACTGGCATTTCCATATAAACAGTAGAGGTCCGTGGTGGACATGGAACGGCTGAATGAACTGCGTGATGTTAAGTGAAGGAATGCTCTGGGGATTTCTTCCACACAATATACAGTAACTCCCAGTAGTAAAAACCCATGTAATATACTATCTCAGCATTTTTGTGCTGAGTTGTGGGCCAAATCAACCTGAATCAAGTTATCATTTTTCATTATCGTGTATTAGCGTGCGTGACATAACGAGTTAGATCAATTCAATGATTCTGGAAATGATGAGTGCTAGCCCATGCACGTTATTCCCCAATAGAGCAGTCCTGGAACTTTGTGTTCCCACTTGTGGGAATCATTTGGAAGAACACTGTTTATACAGGAGCCTTAATGCACTGAACACTGTTCATACAGGAGCCTTAATGCACTGAACACTGTTCATACAGGAGCCTTAATGCACTGCCGACTCGGACCCTAATTGAACGCGACATGCCAACACTTCACATTAGGTACGACATGTGGTGCTCACAGATTTACAAACTCCATCTCTCTGACACACAGGCGCTCACACATACACACGTGGACTAACAGGACATACGCTACAGTACAGTGCTTAACCATAGCCGTCAGAAGCAGGAGAGTGTAAAAAAGTGAAGCCATGTTTCAAAGATAGGCAGATTTCTCAGAAAGTCTGCGCTAACCCCAAGTGGCAGCTGCCGATCACAAATCAACTTCAAGGTCACATATCAATATCTGTATGTGTTTACAATAATCCATCCCCTCTTTGTTCCTCTTTAAACATAGACGAGGTGCCAGCCCTAGTTAGTCATAGCAGCTACTATTCAGTGACTCAGAAAGATGCTAAATTATGACTGTATGGTTACTGTACATACAAAATGAGGGTAAGCTGTTCTAAAAACAAATGTATATAAATAAATAAAATCTGCTAAAAATCACATAGTTTTTCAAGAGGTGAGCACAAAGCTGCCATTCCACACAAGTACAGGTAAAGTTCAGGTTGTACTGCCATACATGGTACAGGAAGTCAAACACTGGTTTAGTTCAGAGTCATATTTACCAACATGGTGAATGTATTTCTCTTAATTGTATTGTCATTTTGGTATTACCAGATTATTATTCCTAGGAGTTTAAATAGGGGGTATTTTATATCTATAAATTGTATGTCATTATCCATTGTTCTACTCATCTTGCAACTAAAATGATTATACATTACTTATATTAATATCAAAGAGCCACTGGTTGGTTTAAATGTTAAAGACGGATGGTTATATTTGCATGAGGCCCAGGTATCACAACTTGAACCATATCTGACTCACTTATTTTACAGGTAACGTTTTCCATAGAAAACCTGGCAAAACAGGAAGGTGTAACAGACAACAAAATCAATGCCAAAACTAGGTAAAACATGTCTGTATAATATCCCTTTCTTTAATCAAAAAGAATCAGTAATGTTCTTTAACAATCCAATAAAAAAAGAAGTAAACATTCAGCATCAATTGCAATAAGGATGTCATCTGTAATGCAAAAGAGTTAAAATCTCCCCATGTGCAACTAAATGTACACGTGATGGGTGGTGGATGTCATTCAGTCAGAGTACTGGAGGTCCAGGTCCACCGTGCCATCCGTGACCACAAGTCTCACTCTCTTGGGCTTGGTGGAGCCCATGGAGTGTGACGATGTAGCAGGGCCACAGTGTGAAGTGGACGGGTGGTCACCAGGATGGCACTGTGCCTGCGTGTCCTTCTTGCAACTGTCCTCATGGCTTTTAAACCCTGAAAAGGCCCCCGGGGGAAAGGGGGCTGCGTTTGAGACCTGGGGGCCACAGGGCTCAAGCACTAGCCTGCCTTGGGTGCCGGAAGGCTCCATCAGGCAATGGTAGGTGTAGTTTGTAGGCCCCAAGCCTGAGCAAGTCAGACTCTCTGCCCCGTCCCTGAGACCCAGGGTGAGGGAGTGATCTCCGCTGAAGTTGAGTACATAAGGAGGACCGTGATAGGCTTGAGGAAAAGGGGTTGAGGATGACGACGACTGATTCTTATTTGCCGATGCTGGTGTACCAGGAAGTGCACTGTGGGATACGTGGTGCGTATTGTGCTGAAACAGAGACGGAGAGACAGGAGTGCCAAGTGTAAAATCATGCTGAGCATATGATTGCTGGTGCTTGTCAGGAGCAAAAGTTTGTGATCTGTCCCCAATTAAGTGTTTGCCTTGTGTTGGCCCATAGCTCTCAGGCACTTTGCTGGGAAAGAAGAAAGGTCTCGGTAGTGTTGCAAAGTTTGTGTGTACAAAATTGTTTTCAAAACACTGGGGTTTGTCAGACAATGTTCTGCTCTTAGTGAATGACTGGGTGAAAACAGAGTTCCCTTGGTTGCTGTGAGGGTTTGTTGTGACAGGGTTATTAGAGTTATAATAATGTACCACACCCTTATCAGAGGTAAACCCTTGACTTACAAAGTTGCCTTTGCCGTAGTCTATACTAGCACCAGCTTTATCACTATGCTGGTTCTTCTCTCGGTCACTCAGCCTTTTAAACGTCTCAGCTGGGCTACCAACAGCAACATTGTCTTTAAAAGGCGCACTACACAAATTCTGAGTCTGTTTGCCTACTTGATACTTAAGAACCCTGTGAATAACAGAAGAGTTTTTGTCTTGGAGATTGAACAGATTGTCTGTCGAAGTTGGATTTTTTAGATTAAAGAGTTGAGAAGAGGGGAATTTGTTTGCCGTTTGGTGGACAGACTTAGTTGAGCAACTTTGGAGTGCTGCGTTGTGCTGATTTATGGGAAAGTTTTTGGGTTTGTTGGGAATGTTCACACGATGAAATGGACCCTGGCTTCGAAGATGAGACTGGGACTTTGGCTGTCCAGTGCTAGCAATAGTTTTGAAGTTGGCACCTTGACCGGAGGGATGTGATGGGTTCATCTGAGACGAGAGAGATGTAGCAGAGACAAGACCTTCACCAAACAGCTGAGGTTTGCTTCCCAGGGTCATGGGATGCGCTTTGGACTCCTCTTTGGACAATGACCTTGCCCCTGGATTTTTATTCAAAAACCGATCCATGGCTGCTGCTTCGGAGCTGCTCAGTGATGGAAAACTGAAGTTAGAGTTGAGCGGCATTCTGTCTCTGGGGTTGTCCTTCACTGTATAATCCAAGGGAAAACAGTCCCCTTTGGAAGAAACAAGATTAGGCAAAAATGGAAGGTCTTCACTGTTGAAATTGTTGCCTGGACTGGGAGAGCCAAGATATGGTGTTTCTGCATTCCACGCATCCGAGGGGCTATGGGACAGGGGGCTGCTAAAGGGGTCAGTGGGCGGGTCTAGAGGACAGAGATCTGATGGGGAGGTTGGCAGACATTCCTGCGTCTGATAATACCCTTCAAAATTGAGACACTGGAAGTCTAAAAGGTCGTCGTCACAGCAGTTTGGAAAGCTGGGGTCATTGGTAAACATGCCGTCCTGAGATGAGAATGGCGGAGAATGGGATAAGGGTTGGATGACCGAGGCAGACGCACTCGGACATGCTGTTTTTTCCAGGGCCTGAGATTCACACAGGCCTTCAGATAGCCTGGACAGGCTACTGTCAATTTGTTGGAGGGTATGACTAAGACAAGAGGTGGTGGGCGTTTCTATGGTAGCATTCTGGCGTGTTCTCTCCACTCTGTGCCTGGGCCTCCTGCCTACACTGCTCATCTCCGCCACCGACCTCTCCATCAACCTATCTGGAGAAGGTGCCGGAGCCGCCGTGCCATCATTAAACGGTGAATACAGAGACAGCGGCGAGAGAGACAAGGAGAAATGTGGGCATTCCTCTTTGAGCTTGACAGTGCTTATTTTTCCATCTTTTTCTTTCCCTAGCCATAGACTGTTATCCATACAATCTTGTTTAGCTTGTCTTTCCACATTGGGCTTAGTCTCATCGTGGCTTTCCACTTCCCAAATATCATCGTCCTTTCTTCGTAGTTTGATCCTCGGCAGCAGGATACCTTCCACTTTTAATTTCGGCTTGAGCTCACTTTCAAAACGGCAGCTGCTCTTTATAATAGGATCTTCTGTTTTGGTTTTTTGGCTGACGATAAGTGTGGTCTCAATGGCATTTCTACTCATAGTACTCTTTTCCAATTGCTGCTTATCCTTAAAACCCTGAGCGTTAAGGTCGTCCTTGCTTTCCACTCTGGTCTTTTTAGGATCCAAGACTTGGCTCAGATCTGAATTCAGGCTTGTAGAAAAAACATGAGCTTGACTTTTGATCAACCTCTGAGCCCTCTTTTTTAAATGATGCAAGTTATCCTTTGACCTGATGCTAGCTTTCACATGAGCCTGGGCGGCCTCCATCTCCATGTTTAACACCGAGACTGAATCCATTATGGCCTTAAAGGGGTCACATGTTGGAGAGTCCCCCCTTTTCAATTGCTCTAAAGACCACTTCTCGTGTTTCAATTTCCCCAGTTCCCAAACCCGCCCCCGCTTTCTTTTGAAACGGATTTTGAACTGCTCCGTTTCCTTGTCCGGTGGAAGGGACGAAGCGTCTGCATCCTTAGTTCCAGTGTTTTGATTATCTTCGTGGCTCGGTTTGAATGTAGCCAGAACCTCATCTTGTTTGTCCTCCAGCCCATCTGCCTCTTTCTTCTCTACTTTCACCATCTTATTCATGTTCCTCAACATGCGGGTTTGATGGATTTCTAGCGCTTTGTAGCGAAGTCCTTTAACAAAGAAGTTTTGTTTCGCTGCCCAGCCGGTCAGCCTCTGAGCGTCACCCTTTCTTTGTCTCACTTTACTTTCTCCAAGCACCTTCCCGCCCCCCGCAGGGCGGCCGGGCGAGTCCAGCGCCTGCTCTGTGGGAGGGCCGAGTCCGGTCACTTCTTTAGAGACCTGGCCAGAAGGGGGCGACACCGGGGTCTGCTCAGAGTCGAAATCCACAGAATTTCGAAACACACGTTTTTTCAGAGGAATGTGGGACTGCGTCTGTGAGCTGCTGTCTGGGTGGACATTAATTGTGGGGGACTTTTGTTGGGGGGGTAGCGAATCAGAACTATTTGTCAACTCACTTCTTTTTTTTTTTAACAACCTCTGTACACTATCCTGATTTACCCCCAGCTTGCTTTTTGCATCATCCTCTTTACTTGGAAGGTTCTCTGCTTTGTTTCCTGGAGTATTCACTAGTTGTTGAGGCCTGGTTCTTAGATTTCTTAAATGCCTCCTTTGCACTGTGTGAGAAGCCCTGTCCTCCTGTGATTTACATGGCTCTTCATCACTTATCTCAATAATATTTTGTGTTACATCGCCATGCCCTTCTTTATGAATTGAGGCAAGAATCTCATTTCTTACAATACCACCTTCTGATTTATTATCTTCCTCACTCGTCACTTTTTTGAAGATATCGGTAAGCAGAACCCTCGCCCGTTTAATGGCAATGTCCCGTTTCTCCCAACTAGCCGACATCTTAATTGCATCTTCAACAATTTGGCTACTTGTTACCCTTTCTGTCTCACCGGTGGCCTCAGGTTTGTTGCCTGAACTGTTGGTATTGGCGTTTCTAATGTGTTTGTTGATTTTTGGCCCTCCGCTTGCCTCAGTGTTAGACTCAGATTCCTCACACTCTTTTTGAATTGATTTACTGTTAGCTTCTACAACTGTTCTTTTTGAACAATCAACGGTTTTGACAAGCTCTCCAGAGCCATTTTCAACAACTTCCTTCTCTACCTGACCCTCTTCTTTCCCCGAGGCTTTCTGTATTGCGATGACTTTGTCACCTGCCATTTCCTCTCTGCACAGTGGGCCGTTAACTGGCTCCGGCGCCCGTCTGTTTCTTAGGTTAACATTATCAATAGGCTTGAAATACATCTCCCTCACCACTCTCTTACTGTCAACGGTGGAGACCTCTGAACTCACAGCCTGTGTCTGCTCAGGTCTTCGTTTATGCGCTGCCACTACAGAGTCTGCCTGCACCGTCAGACCGGCTGGTCTAATACGAAGGATTCTGTCTGAAGGTGGTGTTCGGCTTTTTCCCTTCTCCACCAAACGCTTTCCCTCATTCTCTTCACTGTCCTTTTCTGCTTCAACACGTTGCGGTAGCTTCACCCTTGTTAAGTTCACTGTAACATACTTATTTAGGGTTGGGACCTGGCCACCTGCATTTTTCACTAATTTGTCTGGGAAACTTTGAAGAACTGCAATGACTTGCCCCGTATGCTGGGTGGTCCGGATTGTCTTGTTAGTGGCCAACGATACAGACCTGGTAGTCTTCTGTTCAACTTGCTCAGTGACAGGCATTGGAGGCCTGAGGTCTTTTACTGCAGTGCAGGTCTCATTGATGGTGCAAGAACCAGTGGAGCTGCCTGTGCTGTTGCTGGACACGTTTTGGGTCTTTGTGAAATTATTGTCCATTTTATTTTGTTTGTGGAGGTTTGCTTTGTTGATTTTGTTCATGTCTTTGGGAGGACAAACCGGCACCTGATCATTTGTGTTGCCCGACCCCGTTTGAATTCTGCATGCGTTCTGAATCATGCTCCTGGTTCTTGTCGTCATCTTTGGGTGAACTACTGGTGTGTCCACCACTGTTAAAGGACTCACACTAACTCCAGTAACTGTTGACCCGTTCTCTTGGGACGAGACAGAGGAGTCGAGAGTAAATGGCTTCAAGTTGACCTCCCCGAGAGTTCTAACGCTGACATTGCTGTTAGGTTTTTCATTACCAGCGTTTGTGTCATTTATTGAGCCTAGTTTAGTGTGACTGTCCTTTGGCTTTACTTCTTCCAACATCAGGAGCAAGGCCCGCTCTTTGCTTTTTGGGTCTTTACAATGCAACAGGAAATCCAGTGTGTGTCGCTGTACTCTGACTCTAAGCTCCTTGAGCTCAATCTCTGATGGGAGTGGAACTGACCAGTCCTGTTTGGCGGAGGAAGGAGAGAATTGTTTCTTCTCTGATCTCCGGTGCTTTGCCTTTCTCCACTTCTTGGTCTGAGTCCATTTTTTGCTGATCAAGGCATTTCTCCTCATCTGTTGGGTGAAGGAATTCCTTGAGGGGATGGCTAAGAGAAAGAGAGAGACGAAACAGATTATGTTAAAAACAAGTCAGAATTAACATCTCAATGGCACATCGCTGCAAAGAAATAATGTGTAACTATAAAGGATGACTTAGGGGAGCTAAAATAAATAAAAAAAATATAAATAAAAAAGGTACTGAAACCTGCTACTAGTATACACATTGTAAATACATTGTTCTGCAAAAATGATACACAGCAACCGACTCCTGCACCATCTGGGCGATGCTTAAATTCTTACATCCAGAGCCCTCCGACTCATTGATGTAGTGGTCCCTCCAAACGCAAGAGGGGTAAAAGAAACAGCACCAGATGAGACACACTCAAATGGCTTGTACAGACACAAACTTAGTTTGACATGACAAATACATTACATAACACTTATTTTGATTGCCAAGTTATCATATTTGTGTTCTTCGTGTTGGCAGCAATTGTTCAAATGAAAATAATCTAAATGCATTCTGGGATACCTGCTACACCCCTACCTCGCAGAGCTAGCATCTGCATTCGCTCCGTTCGTAGAGTTCTCCCGTGATATACTTCCACTAGACATAATGCAAAGTAACCTCTTCCCATTATTTGATAAATGACTACTCCAAAAGATACTCATTAATGATAAAAAACTGTCAGATTCTGAAAAATGAGGAGTATAATTTATCACTAGGAGATGATCAAAAACTGTAGGAGTTAAGCACAATGAAGATGCTATGAAGATACTGAATGAAGATGCCAGAGGTCAAGGGTCAGCTAAACGCTCCACATCCTCTACATATAGCGGGAAGACATTTTTCCGATTTCACTGCCAGGATCCCTCTGTGTGCTTAAATATAAAAGGACAGCCTTCCATCTCATTTCCCACAGAGCAGCCAGATCTCATGCTACCCTCTCTGTATCGCTCCACCCAACCCCCAGGCAGGTCAGGTACCTCCCTGTGCCCTCCCGCTCCACCCAACCCCCAGGCAGGTCAGGTACCTCCCTGTGCCCTCCCGCTCACAGCCTATATCTGTCAGACTCCTAGTTAGATCACATTCAAATTATACCAAGCAACGTTCTCTGGAAGGCTTTTACTGGGCATTTGGCTGCTAAAAAGTCCAAATTAAATATATATAAACCATTTACGGTAGTCACCAAAATGACTATAGGTCTAAAAAGGTATATCCTGAAGAACCTAACACTACTTTGTTTTATATAGGTCTATCTGATGATATAACTTCATCATAACGTCTGTCCTAACATCAGACAGGAGGTCCTATGATAGGCTACAGAGACACACCAGGTTATACTCCTGAGGTCACACCACACAGAAACACGCATTCTCATCCTTTTCAGCTGGGAATGCAGGGTGAAGTTTGAGTCATATTCATTCAACAGTCATGTGTTGTTATGTAATCATGGTATATAGTGCTACACAGTGACAACTCACCGAAATTATGACAACTTTAAATTCAAAAGGTTCATCTTAAAAGCTGCTGTAGGTAAGACTTATGAGTCATGAAGAGAGAGAGCAGAAGAGAGCTAAACACCCGAACGGCCTCCCCATATTTCTTCTGAGCAGTGTTGCGTTCACGGCCCTGTGGTGGAGCCATGATAACGCTGCGTGAGCGCATGTAATTAACATGTAATTAACATGTAATGAACAGGCAAGATGGATTCCCCGAGCCAATCTAGGTCATGTAGTTTCGGTTTTCAAGAAAACCATGTCTAGTTTCTACTTGTTCACGTTCACTGTGGCCTGACAAATAAAAGATTAGATGTCATACACATCATTATTCCATTTTGATTTACATTGAAAAATTTGGCTTATATATTTTTTGCTGTGCTTAGTAGGCCATCATTAGATTACACTTCATCATCACATTCACTGCATAAACCTTGTGTTGACACAAATCCAGAGCGGTCACCTGAGTGAGAGCTGAGGAAGGCCGGCCTCGCAGGAACCCTCTTCTGAACGAGCCGGCGCTCTCTCAGCCGGTACGCCTGGCTCCCACACTCCTTGGTTTCCTCGCAGTCGGGCAGCTTCCCTCTGTGTTTAAAATGGCCCTCTCCTTTCCTACAGGGGGTTCCGGTAGAGAAACCATATATCACCCCCTTGTGAAGACACAGATTAAAGACGATACGCTGAAGTGCACAGAGGTTAGCGACGAGAGGAAGGTTAGCGGAGCGACGCACCTCTCGCAGGTGCAGCATTCACACATCTCGTTGCCTTCACCGAAGAAGCTGGCGCCGTAGTAACAGGTGATCTCGTCCCCGGGGGCGATGGGTCTGATCACCTCCACACACGCACCGTTCTTCTCACCTGGGACAAACTAGGGCGGGGCCACGGGGAGGGGAGGGGCAGGAAGACGGAGCAGGAAACAAAGGGGATGACTTGATTTGTCAGCCTTTGTGATAAATGGCAAGAAATATATTTAATGTCAATATTTCATAAAATGGAAATTGCACAGCAGATGTGTAAAGTGACAGATAAGTAATTAGGTAGACAGCAACAGAATATACATATATTATTTTAAGATGTTTCGATTGATTTATATACAGTATATATATATATATATATATATATATATATATATATATATATGTATATATTTATATATAACAGAACTGATGTGTTGCTACGGAGCCTTACCTTACAGTTCGGTCTGCAGTCTTCACCCAGAGACATGCATCACAGAGAGAGGGAGAGAAAAAAGTCATCAATTTAAAACAAATAATTCCAAAAGTATAGAAGGAAAATTATTGAAATACTACACAAATGACCATGACCAAAATAACTATATCCAAAAGACATGGTGTCTGGAAGGGGCATAACAACGCACCGATTTAGATTGCAATTCAAGAGAAATGAATCTAAAGTGCGTGTGTGTTTTGATCATTTACATTTCACCAATACAACGTTAATCATTTCCTCTGGACACATTTTGTGGACTCCAAAAAAACTCAGTAACAGACTTCCACCGAATGATTTCCTGACGCGGCGAGGCTCACCATGGTTGATGAAGGCGGCTGGGCCTAGCCACAGCTGGGCACAGCGCTTGCGCGTGGAGTACATCACGCTGAAGTCGTTGACTCCGGCCCTGAGGACGGCACTGTTGGCCGGGCTCAGCTCCGCGATGCATCCCAGGAGAACCTCCACCCGCTCCCCTACGAACCTGCAGGGGTCACGCAGGGGTCACTTAATACATGCCGAATTCATACAAGAACAGATCGACAGATTACGTGAGTGTGGAGTGTGTGTTGTTGCTGGCTGGTTTCAGCAGCCTCACCTGGTCCGAGTCAGACTGATTAGACTCTGGGGGGGGGTGAGGCTGTACACCTGTGGGTCATTGGCCAATCAAGGCCCACAGGTTAAACCAGCCACCACACACACACACTCAGGAGGAGCGCTAGCATGTCAGCACCACCTGCTCTGCCTGTTCAAACTATCTCAAACTCTACAATAAACCGGTTCAACCAACATCTGCCTGTCCTGCCCTGAAAATCCACCGTAGATGGTATGTAGCATGTAGCAGGGGAAACGGCCACAGTGAGCAGTGGTCATATTTTGCAGGCCCGGTCGTTACCAGTGCCTCGTGGAGGTGATCCTCGCCCCGTTGGTCTCTGAGGAGTACCGGTCACACGACTCGATCCTGACACCACTGTCCAACAGGAAGGCACTGAGGTAGCGATACACCTGTAGAACGCGGGTCAGAGCAACAGAACAAGCGGTCGGTTTTAGCCTTTAGCTGTGTGAACCGATATCAATATGTATAATACTTAAAATGGTTTAGATCAGGGGCAGATTTGAAAGGCAGAATTTTAGTGAATAACATGGAAATTGAGAGTATGGTAACAGCTAGGAAGACAAGACAGAGAAACAAAGACACTATTTATTAATTTAAATAGTTTATATTTTTTAAATTAGGATACATATAACCCTGGTATCCACGCCTTTATCATAGGATCTCCAAACAGTATGGTTGCAAATGCAACATTTTGCGACGCATGATTGCCTTCCAATACTTAAGAGTCAGTAAGTAACAACTCATTTTGAAAAAGTCAAAGCCTCACGTGTTGTCTCAGGAGCTCCTGGCGGTGAACCCCCAGCTCGCTGAAGTAGTCTCCCGCCAGCTCCCCCACCGTCAGAGCCTCGAAGGTGGCCTGGAAGTCATGCATGCGCTGGAAGCGTAGCAGCGTCTCCTTCAGGTTGCCCCAGCGACGGACCTCGGGGACCGGACTGCAGTGAAGAACAAAGGGGTAGGGGACCACAGTGAGAAGGGAATATGACCTCGCTGTCGGTTACGGTTTAGCCCAACTGCAATAGTTACTGTTGCAAGATAAAACAAATCATCCTGTTGATGAATACCTGACTGGCCATGCAGTACTTGTGATGATTTTCCAAGCTGCTCACTCACCAGGAAATAAAACTGCCTTGTGTTACTCTTTTTTTACACTCCAAGTAATGAAACAAATACTGTAGTTAAGAAGGCACTTCAATATATATAATATATACAATATATATATAACAGCAGACAGTGAGGGGTGTCTTTAAACAGGGGGGGGGGGGGGGGCACACATTGAAGGAACGTGTGGGGTCAAGCAGGTCAACCCCTTCTCTTCTAGAACTGGAGCAGCACAACCTTGGCCCATTTGCTGAAAACACAGCATCTGCTCTGCTGGAGACTCGTCACTACGATGTATTCTTAGACGGTTAGTCAACGGGTATAAAAAGCATCATGTGTGAACATTGTCGCAGTGTCAGACTTGTGTGTCTGTCAGAGATAAGAGACGCTTCCTTCAGCAAGACATCGCAGTCTGACTTGGTCAGCGGCTCCATTCCAAAAGCAATCTTGAATCCCCCCCCCTTCCATTACCAGAAGAGCCCAACTGTTTGCGTAAGGATACCCATCTGACCTCTGAACTAACTCCTGACCTTAAAGTTCAAGCAAGATGGCTGACAGGCGCTTCTCTGTATCTGCTGTAATTTGTTTGGAAGTGATTGACACACACACACACACACACAGACACACACACACACACACACACACGCACAAACACACACACACACAAGCACGCACTCCCACACTGCCATACAACACCTTGTATTGTGGTCTGTAAATGTCCATTACAGTACCCTTGTATATGCATACACACACAATTTCTTTTTCAGTTGTAATTGGCTATAATGGCTTTCTTAGTTGTTTTCAAGGCTAACAGTTTGACCCGTGGTGCCGTGTTAAAACGCAGCGCTGTGTAAATACTTTGGATTTGATTTGACTCGAGACCGGAGGAGCTCCGTCCAGCCGGGCTCACATGGAGGATGTGTGACAAGCAACCATCTCTTGTTTTCATAGAGAACACAGACCCAGATGTCTGAGTCCCTCGGCATCCACAACCCCCCTTCTAATGGCTCGGAGGAGACCGGCCGACCGGCCAAAAACTTACTTTCCGGGGGTCCCTGGTGCGGTCTGGCTGTAGCGCAGGAGGCTAACGCTAGGCTATCGTAGCCCCGCGGCGCAATAGCCAACAAATCCAATTAGGAAGAGAGGACATTGGACCTGGAATGTCCAGCGGCCCGCCTGTCAGTCACGCCACTCTGCTGCTCACAGGGAGAGACTTCGGTTTCCACGGGCCTTAGGGAGATAGAGATCTAGTTCTGTGTCCAGATAGGATGTATATATATATATATATATATATATATAGAGAGAGAGAGAGAGAGAGATGTGCATGTGTGTGAGAGAGTAATAATAGTAATAATAATAATAATAATAATATTACATTTTATGTTAAGCGGTTTTCAAGACACACAAAGACACTTTACATACATTTTAAAACAAACGATATACCAAAGTACCAAAGTAGTATTGGTAAAATAAATACCAAGAGTGAATGAGAATAACCGAGAGAGAGAGAGAGAGAGAGAGAGAGAGAGAGAGAGAGAGGGAGAGAGAGGAACACAGGAACATTGGAAGCTCATGTTCATTTTGAGATTTCGTTTTGGAAATAATGTGAAGAGGTGTGAACTTCAACAACGAGGACTATAATTAGCAAAGAGAGAGAGAGTGTGAGAGAGAGGGAGAGAGCGATCTGGAGCGGGAGAGAAAATTATTTAAACTCGACTCTTTAAAACCCCTAATCGTTTTCGATAAATACTCAGAAAACACACACATGCACGCACGCACACACACACACACACACACACACACACACACACACGCGCGCATGCACAGACACATACACAGATAGGTGAGTATTAGTATTACTAAAAGGTGATGTTTGGGTGCACATGGATTACGTTGGCACCGACCGACCCCATGAATAGTAATGTTGAGATAATTATGTTTACAGCCACTGAAATTAGCTCCCTATTAACTCAAACACACCACCTGACGTCAATGGGAGGCAGGGGGGAGGGAGGGAGGGAAGGAGAGGTAGGGAGGGTCTGTTCGATGATCAACATTAATCGTTCATTTAAGTCTTCTGCTAAATCTGTGCTGAGGAAACTGAATGTTTCCTCCAATATCGGCTTCTTCTATCCACTAGTCCCTAGTTTTTACATATTTAAATTTGTATGTATTTCTTTCTTTTCTATAAGACAGAAATATTCCCTATACATAAACATATGCCCTATATATTTAATATTCGACATGACTAAGTTTCTGAACAATGAAAACTGGACAGAGTGCAGAGTAGCCATGAGACGGCAAGGTCCTCATGGCGTGTCCACAGCCCCCCCCCCCCCCCCCCCCCCCCCCCCCCCCCCCCCCCCCCCCAAACAA
>OOFB01019751.1:10560-20663 GCA_900323305.1 Trachyrincus murrayi
TATTTATTCCTAGTTTTATATATTTCTGGTTTCTGATGACAACTTGGAGGCTTAAAGGGGAACGTCACGCTCTGCAACTCTCTAATAACTGAGCGTACGAAGCAGTACTCTGATATTGGAACATAGCCCAGCGTATGAAGCAGTACTCTGATATTGGAACATAGCCCAGCGTACAAATCAGTACTCTGATATTGGAACATAGCCCAGCGTACGAAGCAGTACTCTGTGATATTGGAACATAGCCCAGCGTACGAAGCAGTACTCTGATATTGGAACATAGCCCAGCGTACAAATCAGTACTCTGATATTGGAACATAGCCCAGCGTACGAAGCAGTACTCTGTGATATTGGAACATAGCCAAGCGTACGAAGCAGTACTCTGATATTGGAACATAGCCCAGCGTACGAATCAGTACTCTGTGATATTGGAACATAGCCTAGCGTATGAAGCAGTACTCTGATATTGGAACATAGCCCAGCGAAGCAGTACTCTGATATTGGAACATAGCCCAGCGTACGAAGCAGTACTCTGATATTGGAACATAGCCCAGCGTACAAATCAGTACTCTCATATATTCCCACTACGTTTGGTGGTTTGTTTATGACTATTTGAGGAGGTTTGCACATGTTGTTCAGAATCAACGAACAAATGCAAGCACTGGCGTAGAGACCCAGGGTGTAGAGACCCAGGGTGCAGAGAGCCAGGGTGTAGAGAGCCAGGGTGTAGAGACCCAGGGTGCAGAGACCCAGGACGGAGAGACCCACAGCGTAGCTACGGTGAGTATAATTTAGCTTTAAGCCTTTAAAGCCCCACATCAGCCCTGGTCTCTAACCCGGGGCGACGGGCCTCATCCGGCATCCTGGCCCCACAATGGATCCTAAAGACAACACAGGCGCGCTGGACAGATGACGTAAGGCCACACCGGCCTCTCTCTATTGTCCTGATCCGTGTTCTGTGGCTCCGCTCTCTACTAGTGGGGTCTTAATGGGTCACTGTGGTTGGATTCAGAGTCACACAGAGTCACCCAACTAACTGTGAGTAACCTTTTCTATCCCATGTCTTTTGTATCTCTTCCTTGTCCTTAGTTTTATTGATTTGTGAATTTACGGATCATTTGAAAAGCAACCGTGTGTTTACTTCCTATGTTCAAATTATAATGTTACATAACGGAAGGAAAAATAATCTAACGATTATATTCAAATCCTTTTAGTAGGTCATAGAAACAACTTGTTTGACTCCCAACCGAAAGGTTCTGGGTTCGATCTCTAATGTCCTCCACCTCCCTGTAAGCATCCTTAATGACTGCCACTATACGTATACGTCACTTTGGCTAAAGGCATCCGCTAAATGACTACATTCCGTTATGTTGCAGTATTTTCCAGGCCAGTGATTGGCTGTGGGCTGCGTACCTGCACAGCTTGGATCATCTTGGCCACCTCCACCTTGGTCTTTCCCTTCACCGCTTTACCGTTCACCCCGGTGATCTCATCCCCGGCCGCCAGAGTCCCTTCTAGGGCAGCAGGCGTGTTGTCGAACACCTGCCAACACAAACCAACAACAGAGTACCTTTAGGTGCGCCACCAATTAAGTCATGTAGCGCACCTTTCAAAATTAGAATTATTTTAATAATGTTTCAATTCCGGGCAAGAGATGCCCTGATTGGTCAGAAATTGGCCAATCTAAATGGTCTCATACAGAGGCAGGTGCAGACGCAGTCAACTAGACAGATAATAAATAACATATACTAAACAGATATTCTCACAGCTCATTTCACTCACTAATAGCTGGCGGATTGCATTTCTAACAAATTACACTCAAATTATAGCTCTTAAATCTCACCTACAGCACCTTTAACAATGAAATGATCATTATGTGACAGGTATTAGCATTAGTATTAGCCAAACCAGGCAGACAGCAGTGTGTGTGTGTGTGTGTGTGTGTACCTGTACTATGTAGAGACAGGGGCAGTGCTGCGCTCCCCCACCGATACTGATGCCGATCAGGTTCTGACCGTCTTTCTTCAGAGTCACCGTGCCGGGAACGGTTGGTATGCCCCTGCAGGGAGGACAGCCAAACACTCATCATTTAACAGAAGACGCAAGAGATCATGTTTATATCGGTCATCTTATAACCAATATAAATATGATCTTTACCTCCTATCTTATAACCGCTATAAGATAAATGAGATATTAGAAATAGATATTCTATACATATATATATATATATATATATAGATAGATATGAAATATCCATATCTAATACATAAGATGTAGGTAGGTAGGTAAATAGATATAGTTTAGTTTATATAGATTATTCATGATAGTCATCATTCATGAAGTATATGACATTTCAGACATAATTAATACTTAAGAAAAGTAATTTTTTTCATGTATTAAATCCATTTAGTCAAAAACATATCACATTCATGTGCTACTTAAAATATTAAAATCTAACATATTTAAGACATTATTTACAGCATACACAGTGACTTACAACTTGTCTTCTTCTAGGTCGTAGTCCATGTCAGAGAACATTCCAGGCAGCGACACTACTGCCTCGTCCAACCTGTCAATCAGTTTGGAAAGGGGACAACGGGTGGTGATAATAATCATATTAATAATAATCATATTTATTTATGTAGCACGGTTTTTTTTTTACAAACTGCTTTACAAGAAAACAGATGAAACAAAATACAAAATACAGACAAGAGAAACATGCAAATAAAAACAGAACAAAAAAACCAACAACACAAAGGCAAAAGCAGGGCAGCAACAATTAAAAAGCCATTCTTATAAATAAAAATGAGGGTTCTATAATTGATTCAATTATAATTGTCCCTTTGTTTAGACTGCTTTGACATTGTAAATGTTGGTTTCTTTCCATGCCAGTAAAGCTCTGTGAGAATAGAATTGAATTTAAAACAAGACACAGCTAGTCATCTACATTATCTATTGTAGATGCAGTCCATTATCTGCAGCATCTGCAGACTGCAGATGCTGCAGATAATAGACTACATCTACAATAGATAATGTAGATGTAGTCTATTATCTGCAGTCTGCAGAGCTCACACCCAGCAGGACGCCACCAGACCAGACCTGAACCAGCCCAGACCTGAACCAAACCAGACCTTAAAGGAAACAGCTGGTAAAAGTCAGCTGGTTGCACGTCGTCGATGGGCCAGCTCAAAGTGCAAACTGCACAACAGATTGCACGAGAAGGGAGCAGCCACGACGAATGCGTCGATGAACGTCCCCTAAAGGACACGACAGCATGAGATCAGTGGTAGATTATTTACTTTTCTAATGGTGACGTCTCCTCCTCTGAGAGGAACCGCTGGCTCTAACGCGAACGCTGCTGAGCAGGCGATCCGCCACACAATGACCGGCGTGTGTCAAAGAGCGCTCACCTTTAAATGCGCCGAGCACTCGGTCCCGTTATTGTTGGTACACTGTCGAAATGGGCATAAAAGCTAAAAACGAAATGTGTCCCTAATTTACAAGTGTTTGATGTCCTGGATCGTTTGACGTCACAGACCCTCTCTGTTTACCTGTAGACGTCACATCCGGGAAAGGGCTCCTTTCTTGTTGGTGTTTTACTGCGGTTCGCGTCGCTATTGTTGCACTACCGCCACCTTCTGGCTAAATTTGGTATTTTTTTCCCCCATTCTCTTCCTAAATGATATTTAGTGTAATGACCCTGTTTTATTCGCCTGGTTCCTGCCCCTGAATGACAATCAAAATGTTGTGCGATTCAGGAATAGAATTGCCGGTGTGAATTGTTAATTTTATATGAATTATGAATTGAACTATGAAGTGAAACGAAATAGAAATTCCGAATGATTATCAGGCTACTGTTTCATTACAGTACATTACAGTCATTTAGCAGACGCTTTTATCCAAAGCGACTTCCAATAAGTATACAAATTTCATATACAAGTTTATAAGTTTCATATACAAATCAACCAAGTGTCAAAATACTTTTATGTAATTGTTTTATGTGATAGGCCCCATGTGTCTGTATGTAATTGTTCTGGAATAGGCCCCTGTGTCTGTATGTAATTGTTCTGGGATAGGCCCCTGTGTCTGTATGTAATTGTTCTATGCGATAGGCATATATCAGTGTTGATTTAATGTCATCACTCACTTCTTCGTCGACCAACAGATAAGTAAATCAAAATGAAAACAATAGAAAGCAAAGTGGTTGAAAGGTGACTCTGAGTTAATCAAGTGGCCTGCTCTATCTGACCACCCTATCAGATGAGGCCTACAGTATAAAAGTTAAGTGATGTGAACTTCTCGAAACACTTTTGTCTCCTAGAAACAAAGTTGTGACTGTGAGCTGGGGAAAAGGAAAGTTAACCACACGATCTCATCATGGTAGGTTTATTTTGTATTTATTTATACAACATGAAAATGTTTATGACATCATGTCATTGTTTTGGTCTGTACTGAAAAAACAACAACTGAGGATTTATTTTACTTACATTGAAACTTTTCATGTTTAACGTAATTTCACAATACATTTGACGGTGATTTCATAATACATTTGAAGGTAATTTCTTAATAACTTGACGTTGTGTACACAGGAACTGGAGCTGAAGAACGTAAATCTCAGCGCCGGGGATCACCTGACCCTGAAAGGAGTGGTTCTGCACCATGCAAACCGGTAAGACAACAGGAGACTCAAAGTTTGATAGTATTGTTGTTGACTGTTTTTGCCTCTTTACATGGTGTTTACTGGTGTTCATGTTTTCAGTCTCATTGTGTTTTTACTGCTGGTCCTTGTCTAACATTATATGACCCTTCCATGGAAACGTGCACTCATTTATTCGGTTTCAGTCATTAGTAGCCTAACTTAGGTTTAGAGCATAGTGCAGTAGAGGTTAGTTTATACATTGTCTTCTTCTACTGATCGATCGACCGACTCAGGTTCCAGATTGACCTGGGCACTAGCGCCAATGACCTGGCGCTCCATTTCAACCCCCGTTTCCACGACGACATCGATGGAGCCGTGCTCGTTTGCAACTCCAAGTCTGATGGTTGCTGGGGCGACGAGAGGAGGGAAAGTCATAACCCTCTGAAGCGTGGCGAGGAGGTCAAGGTCAGACATGACATGTGCTAGCTAGTTGTGCTGCTGTTATTCATGTTGATATTGTTGATTTATTTTAGTATTATTGTATTCTATTTATATTTATTATCACCCTGGGTTCATGGCAACCTTAGTGTTGTCTGTTTTTAATCATTTGTGCGTTAAAAAGAAGGAAAGTACGATAAACGATACCACACACCTTGCCATAAAATATGTTTTTTTTTTGCTGTTTGTGATTTAGTTTTAGTTTAGTTATAGACTTTATTTGTAGTTCAGTAAAAACTGAAACCATTACAT
The DNA here is from genome assembly GCA_900323305.1 of Trachyrincus murrayi. Lineage (NCBI taxonomy): Eukaryota > Metazoa > Chordata > Actinopteri > Gadiformes > Macrouridae > Trachyrincus > Trachyrincus murrayi. The sequence continues at coordinate 15,947 of OOFB01019751.1, forward strand.
TTTTTTTTAAACTTTTCTAACTTTTCTTGTTGTTTCTCATTTTTCCCAGATTGTGTTGAAGTTGACGGGAGACATGTTTAAAGTGGAACTTCCAGGTGGACACGAAGTGCAGTTTCCAAACCGTAATGGCGCCAGCTACATCAGCTACGTCAGCGTGAAAGGAGACCTGAAGCTCTTGTCCTTCAAAATCAGCCAATGAAAAACAGAACTACTCAAACTAAATACAATAGGAATCGAACAGAGGGAATCACTAATCAAATGTCAAACGACACAAAAAGACTGAATGAATTCCACCAACTTGATCATTAAACTAATTTAATCAAATATCCTGTTTTGTGATATTGATTGTGTGTGTCAACAAGTATTCAACCAATCTACTGAGATTTCATTGTGAATGAAGTATATTTAACCTTAACCCCAAACTACTGTTAGGACCTTGGCTCTAGGCCCATCACGTGATGGGTTAAATAGGAATATATTAAATAATCGAAATAAGAAGGATCCACTGAGGGGTGTGACATCAGTAGGCCTAATGTTGGATGATTAAAATGAGGTAGAGCAGGGGTTCTCAAACCTTTTACAGAGGTCAGAGGTCCGGAAAGATTGGTGATAACAATGTGGACTGTCCCTTTTAATACAAACACCTTTTCTATCCATTCTGAGACTGCAGAAGAAAACTACATATAAACAGAAAGAGACTTAACAAGTAGTAAACACAATCAATTAGAAAATAAACTTTAGCTTTAACTTAAAGTAGCAAAACTGCAAATAGATTCTGTGCAAACGGCAAACATTTTTAGATTAACAACTCTTTTTCGAGAAGGCTAACACATATGATAATGAAAAGCAGCCTCTTATACACAAAAACAGTGTGGCAGCCATGTTAAACTTTTAACATTTCAAAGAACTTATACCTTTTAAGCAACAGACATTCAAGTTCAAGACAGTCAAAATACTTTTGATCCTAGAGGGAGAAATGGCATTGTTTGCCTGCAATCATTTGCTTGAACCTAGGCACAAAAGGTGTGATTGCCAGAAGGAGACACTGGTCCAGATGTTGATGGTCAAGCTGCTGCGGAATGAGCTTTTCACCACATCCATCGTGGAGAATGCAGACTCACACCGATATGCTGTGTCACAGATCTCACAAACAATTTGTTGATTCATAGGAAGACTTCAACTGTCGACGTTTCGTTGTCCTCAGCTCTGTGTTTTGTGGATACTGCTGCTCGGCTGTGCTTGGTGTCATAGTGACGTTTTATATTGCCACTCGCTATAATCCCGACTGTATCTGACCACCCACAGCACCCCAAACTAACCTAAACTTTACCCAAACTAACCCAACCGTAACCCTTACTGAAGTTAAACCAAACCTTAACCGTAAATACAGTTAAACCTGGCCTAACCCAGCAGCCCAAGCCATGGAGAGCAGTCAGTTGAGCAATGCTTTAGATGGTTCACAAGTGGTTCCCAAAACAAAATGGAAAACAAAATGGAGGACGTTAAGGGAGGGGACCAAGAGAAAGGAGTCATGAATAAATATCTCTAATGCAATGTCTACACACTGAACACGTAATGGAGTGACGAGCCGATGAACTGTATGTAAAAGAAGTATACAAAAGTATTCTGGTATTATTTCAGAGGGCCCTGGCTGCTGTTATGTAGAGGTGAATAAACGGATTCATCTTAATGTCACAATTGAACTTTCAACTCATGGCTCGGTGGTTCAGTGCAGGGCGTTTTGTGTTTTGTGGAACAGTATAAAACGAGCTGCACTGAAATGCAGATATCGAAGCACGCTTTTGTCTCCTCGGGGAAGAAAAAGGTTGAGAACATGGTAGGTCTTGTTTTTCTAATACAATTTTGATGTGAACAGTTGGCTGACACAGTCGCACAGCGTAACAGTTTCTGGTTATTGACTGACATAAGACAGAGAATAGCCATGTCTTCATTTTATTGGAATTTTCTAATGTAAATCTGCATCCACCATAACTTCTGTTCAAAACTGGATTGGACGGGGATTTTTCCTTTCCAAATACATTTTTGGTCTGTGAGGTAAAACTAAATCTAATTTTGAACAAAAGTCACGGCTGCAGTAATGAAGTTGTGTGGCACAGTTTTAAACCTTCCCGACACCAACTCCTTCACAAGAACTTGATTTTGTCCAATTTGGTTAGCTTTTACAAGTTAAAATTGTGATATTGTTCGTAAGATTATTCGTGAGCGTCAACAAGATGTTGCAAATTCCACACTTCTGACGTTATCTAAACTGATGGGAGATCAGTTCAGAGTGGAACTTCCTAAATGCACGGCAGAAGAAGTGTACAACTGATGTACACTTATTTCCACACTGTATCCCATGATGCCTAGCGGTTTTCATGGTCATCGGATTCATCGAATAGAGATTATCAGCATATATGGGTTATTTACAAGCGGCAGCCATGGACGCTTAATTAGTGTCTGAATTCCCCCTATTCCCTGCCTTACTTGTTCCCTAAACAGTGTAGGCTTACCATATAGTGTTTACTATGTAGGGATTAGGGAATAAGGGAACAAGTGAACCAATGTGAACACGGCACATGTTTTTCCAAAGGGATACATTTCCTGGACACGTCCAAGACTTAGAAAACAATCACTTTATTACATTTGATCAGATTTCCCTCAGACAGTAAGAAGCGAATATTGGTAAATTCCTCATAAACAAATGAAATGTTCCACAAAGGAAAATGTCAGTCAGATGCAAATACGATTAACTGAAAAGTTTATAAAACAGCCCTTATATCCTTTCATAATTCATGAATTAATTGGATGCTCTGGTTATTACATAAGCGTTAACATAGAATTACAAGTCATGCAGACTTCCAATCCATTCCATCAACTTTGACCTTTTAACTGTTTTGTTTTTAGGGCACACCCCACCCAACCCCACCCTGAACGCCTGGAATGGGGTGCTTTGAACGTGCGGGTAGTGGCTTGAGAGAGGGTGGATATTGGTTCATAAAATAAGACTCCACATTTCTTCTCCTTGTCGTTGATGTTGTTGGGTTAGTGTCTTCTTCTTGTGTTCATGTCTTCTCTAGTGTTTCATCTGGGCCTGTTAAGTGACACAGCTCACAGAAAGTAAGTCAGAGGGACCAGAGCTGACCGGAAGCCAGCCGATTATACTCTCCACCCTCTCCTGGTCTATCAATTACCATCAGCCAGGTTCACTGTAGTCCAAGGAGCAATGTTGAAGTGATAAACATTCAAAAAAAAAAAAAAAGGAATATTTGCAGATTAACAAATGCTGTATTACGTAAATTCTTAACCTACGTTTAATATGGTTTACCAAGGTAAGCTGTCCCATTCCACTGAAAAATGTAAATGTTATTCTTACTTAGGTTGTCTGTTAGCTGCTCTCTGGATGTTTTCACAGTTTTTTGGTTAAAAAAAAACACAAAAACAAACTTTCCCCGTAATACAGGGATTCTGGAGTCATAATCCTCAGTGTACGTAATGAATTAGCAGTTTGGTTTAAACACAATCAATATGGTAGGTCAAACACATGCGTAGGCCTATTTATCATCGACGTTGTTCTCCTAGCATACCGGTACTACCTTTTCATTAACAGAGTTACCAGCAGCTGACATTTTATATGTTAGTGTAGACCGCAGAAATCGATATCTGTTCACGTGTCCAGCGGTTTTGAGGACGATGACTTCATCTTTTGTCTGTTAAACGTTAAACTCCTCCTCCTCCTCCTCCTCCTCCTCGGCCCAGCTGCGTGCCGTCGTCCGGCTGCCGGAGAATGACGCGGCGGTTCTGAGGCAACGCGGCGATGGCGAGGCGGCGTCCTGGTGACTGAAGGACCCTCCCCCGTAGTGGCGGGACAGCACGCTGGACGCCCGCTGGAAACGCTCCGCCCCCATGCCCGGCTCCACCCTCTGAGGGGAGCGGCAGGATGCGTCCGGTGGCGTTCTCTCGGAACTGCCCGCCGCTGCCGCCGCCGCTCGCTCCGTCCAATCAGAGGCCCGGGAGCTTTCCCTGGTGGAGGTGGTGGTGGTGGTGGTGGTGGTGGTGGGGGAGCTGGCAGGGCTCTCCAGCGCCATCTGCAGTACGGAGGAGGAGCGGTCATCCTCCTCTACCTCCTCATCCCCCTCCTCCTCCTCCTCCTCCTCCTCATCCCCCCGTCCCTCAGCCTCCACGCCGCCACCCAGCAGGCCACTGGGCCTGTCAATCAAACTCAGGACCTCGCTCATGAGGGAAGGGCCGAGGTCAAAGGTGAAGTCGGCGAAGTCGGTCAAGGAGTCGGAGCGCGTGGGTGTGGCGCCACCGCCGCCGCTGTCCGCTAAGGAGCCCTTCCGGATGTTTCCCTCCGGAAACCCTCTGTCCAGTCTGGAGAGACGGGGGAGAGTGACATAGCCGGACTGCAGACCTGAGACAGAGAGAGAGAGAGGGATAGAAAGAGAGAGAATAGAGACAGAGAGAGAGATAGAGAGAGGGGGGGGGGGGGGGGGGGGGTGGGGGAGAGGGGGGAGAGAGAGGGGGGGGGGGGGGGGGGGGAGGGGGGGGGGGGGGGGGGAGGGGGGGGGGGGGGGGGGGGAGGGGGGGGAGAGTGGGGGGGGGGGGGGAGAGAGGGAGGGAGAGTGTGATGAGAGGGAGGGAGAGAGATGAGAGGGAGGGAGAGGGACTTCTTGCTATTAAATAAATTCTGCAAGGGATTGCAACAATCTAAAAC
>OOFB01019763.1:0-10298 GCA_900323305.1 Trachyrincus murrayi
CCTCCCTCCCTCCAACCCATGCGGTTTCTGGCCTGTGACATCGTTTTGAGGTGTTGATTGTACATCTTGTGGATGCATGACAAAATGTCCCCCTCTCTTGCCTGCCCCACCCTCCCCTCCTACTTCCTGTAACCCCTCCTACTTCCTGTAACCCCTCCTCCCTGCGTCTCCCTGTGCAAGAGCCGGCCGGTCCGTACAGACGCACTGTGTCTGTGTTATATCTCACGCTACGTCAGGTGCTACATCACAAATGTAGTTTGTGTCTCATGGTCGGTTTCCTGGGTGGAAACACTTCATTCCAGAGATGTGGTACCAGAGCAGTTTAACCCTCTCTGCTACGGGCTGGGTTAGGGTCTCCCTACATCCCCCATCTTGGTTTGCTGTTTGGAACGTTGTTGTTGTTGTTGTGTTGATGTTGTTGTTGTGTGCACAGCGACTTCCTTCCTCTCTCTTCTCCCTCCTTCATTCTCCTCCCTCTCTTTTCAGATTTTGTGACACCTTTGTCCTCTTTTGTCTCTCCTCCCGTGTCTCAGGTCCGGCCACGTGGGCCATGGCTACCTCCAAACCAGACATCATGATCATCCTGCTCAGCAAGCTGGTGGAGGAGGGAGACGCCTTCTACAAGGTCTGAGACCTCCTCCTCCCTCCCCTCCTGGCTCCCTCCTCCTCCCTCCCCCTCCCCTCCCCCCTCCCCTCCTGGCTTCCTCCCCTCCTGGCTCCACCTGTACGTGTGTGTGTTAGTGTGTAAACCTGTACGTGTGTGTGTGTTAGTGTGTAAACCTGTACGTGTGTGTGTTAGTGTGTAAACCTGTACGTGTGTGTGTTGGTGTGTAAACCTGTACGTGTGTGTGTTAGTGTGTAAACCTGTACGTGTGTGTGTGTTGGTGTGTAAACCTGTACGTGTGTGTGTCAGAAGGGGAAAGTGAAGGAGGCAGCTCAGCGGTATCAGTACGCCCTGAAGAAGTTTCCCCGGGAGGGCTTCAGCGAGGACCTCAAGACCTTCAGGGAACTCAAGGTGTCTCTCTTCCTCAACCTGTCTCGCTGTCGCCGGAAGATGAACGTGAGTCTGTCTGTCTCTCTGTCTGTCTGTCTGTCTCTCTGTCCCGGGGGCCTTATTCACTTAGTGGCGGCCATCTTGGTTCTAAACGCTAGCTGGGTGGGTGGAAACTAAATGCATCATTCCACATTCAGTTCCCAGGGTTAGGGTTAACCCAGCTAGCGCTAGGTGGGCTAACGCTAATCCCCCAGCGCTAGGTGATAGCAGACTATGTTGTGGCTGCTGTCATACGGTTTGCCGTCTTAAGCTGTATCATTAAACCACCTGAAGCTTTTTAATTTGCGCTTTATTCTAACTGTGTGGAGTACAGTAGTAGTAAAACAGCAGTTTTAACACCATCTGTACACGCATGTCATCTGCTGCCAACATATTGGCCTGTGGTACGCTGGTGCTGCAGTCATCATCACATGACCCAAACATCTTACCGTTCACCACATCAAGCGCTTGGTCAGCCATAACGAATGAAGGAACATTTAGCTTTGGATCCTCCTTGGTTTTAGCAATGACGCTCTTTCTAGAGTTACATTGATGGCATACTGCACACCATTAACTTATAGTGCTGTAAGCCAGCATTATAAGGAGACAGGACGATGTCATGTCATCAGCGTATACCAGATGGTTAATAAGACTATTCCCAACCATACATCCGGTCTTACACTCTTTTAACTTTTTAGAAAGATCATCCATATAAAGATTGAAGACAACAGGTGACACCTTGTGGGACTCGGTCACTAAGGAAGGGTGCAGATATGCTCTGACCTCATCTAGCCTCGCATGGTTTGATGAGAATACCAAAAATGCGAGATCCTTGTCAAATATGGGGGGACCCCTCGCTGATTCATTCAGTCAAATGCTTTGGACGCATCAAGGAGCACATACGTATTGTAGTGTTATGTCTTCTATACTTTTTAACAACTTCCTTCAGTGCTCAAAGTTCAAACCATTTCAATGTTGGCCCCGGTTTGACCATCATGTTGTCCAACACCTTGCATTTACCGGGGTTAGCTGCCTCCCTCGCTTCGGCTCGCGTTGGGATTCGTGGTTGCAGCCTATTGGTTCAATCCAGCTGCCCGTTCTGCCCTTCAACTCCTGTCAAGACCAAATCCGCCCAATCACAGCTCAAGCCAAGCGCTACCCCTGACTTGTGATTGGCCCAAACTGTTAGGCTCTTCCTCCAGCCTCTCTTGTGGGCCAGCGGAGCACAGCCAATGAAAGTGTCACAAGAGAGACTGGAAATGGAGGTGACACAACGTGTTATTTATTGAGCCAACAACGGTTTCCATTCGTAGTCTTTTGTCCATCCAGGATAGTCGTTGGCAACGGTAACAGAACTGTTCACGGTTGTGTCCGCAGGACTTTGGGATGGCTGAGGAATTCGCTACAAAGGCGCTTGAGCTGAAACCAAACTCGTACGAAGCATACTACGCCCGGGCTCGAGCCAAGCGGAGCAGCAGGTACTGATGTCTCATTGTTGTTCAGAAACACAGGACTGGGTATGTTTGTGTGGTCTGCTCATTTTAAAGGACAATACCGTTAACGATATGAATGGTCAAAATCGTACCGGTTTCACGTCGTGTCAGCTTGTGAAAGTTGGTGGACAAAAAGTACTGTGAATCGCTATACTAGTACTTTACAAAATGTCTTATCACAAAGATCAAAGTGCTACTGCTATTGTTTACGAGTAATTTTGACGATTGATATCGGTGACAAATGTTTTAGTGAAGCCAAGTGAGGCGCTTACGATGGTTCGATCACCCAGGCCGGTAATGGTCCTTTAATGTTTTAAAAGGTGTTTTAACGTCGATATCGGTCTGGTCATTACAGACAGTTCCCTGAAGCTCTAGATGACCTCAACGAAGCCATGAGGCAGTGTCCCAACAACCGTGAGATCCAGAGGCTGCTGCAGCGGGTGGAGGACGAGTGCCAGCAGATGAACCAGGAGGAGGAGGAGGAGGGGCAGCAGCAGCACCTGGAGCTGGAGCCTCCACCCTCCCCTCCCCCGACGCCTCCCCCCGAGGAGCTGGAGGACGAGGAGTCCCTCTCCCTGTCCATGCCCCTGCCTCCCCCGCCGGAGCCGCGGCTGGAGGACATGGAGCCCGTGCAGGACCTGTTTGAGGACGGAGACTATCTGGAGCAGGAGCTGGAGGCCATGTCCCTGGGCCTGCCTCCACCTGACTCCCACTCCAACACCTGTTCCAGTCTGCCCATCATCCACAGCCCCCCGCTGTCCCCCACGCACCCCGACCACATCTACCTGTCCGGGGTGTCCCCCGTTGCGCAGCCCTACGAGTACCACCCCACCGCCTCCTCCATGTCCTCCCCCACCCACGGCACCTACCAGTCCACCTCGCCCTCTGTCTCCCCAACGCACCAGAACTCCCACTACCGCCACAGCCCCCCCCACACCTCCCCGGTGCACCAGGCGTCCTACCGCTACAGCCCCCCCCTGGGCGGTGGCCAGGGCATGGACCACCACAGCCCACCCCCGTCGCCGCTACGCCGGGCGGCCCAGTATCGGGCCAGCCCCCCGGTGGAGAGTGTGTGTCTGTACCGCTCTCAGTCCGGCTCCCCCGTGCGCTACCAGACGGAGCAGCTGCCCGGCCGGCCCAAGTCTCCGCTGTCCAAGCTGAGTAGCCAGCGCTCCTTCCAGCTCAGCTCGCAGCCCTCGCTGTCCTCCCAGCACCACCAGGCCTCTCTGTCCTCCCAGCACCACCAGGCCTCTCTGTCCTCCCAGCACCACCAGGCCTCTCTGTCCTCCCAGCACCACCAGGCCCAGGGCCTGCGCCTGCAGCCCTCCATCGCCCAGATTGTCCGCACCAGCCAGCCCAACAGCGGCTACGTCGGCCAGATGGGCCACTCCATGGGCGGCCGCTACCCCGGCGGCGGAGTGGAGGCGGAGAGCCGGCTCATGTACCAGCCCTCCCTGGACGGCCGGCCCATGGCACAGGTGCAGGCCAGCCTGAGCGCCGGGGCCCTCTGTCAGCACGGGGGCCGAGGAGGGGTCATGGAGCCCGGCCTGTTGAAGGACGAGCTGCCCCAACGCCCCTCCTCTGCCTACCGCGCCAGCAGCGGGGGCCCCGCCCGCTACAGCCAGACTCCGCAGATCAGCCGCAGCCAGTCGGCCGCCTACTATCCCGTGTCGGAGCACGTGCTGGAACGGGCCAACGCCATGCCGCCGCCATGCCAGCTGGGCTCCCCCGAGACGCCCCACATGGCGCGCCGCCCGGTCAGCGCCAACACGACCGAGGTCAAGCCGCACGTCCCGACCCCCCGACCCCTCATCCACTCGCAGAGCGTCGGCCTGCGCTTCTCCCCGTCCAGCAACAACATCTCTGCGGGCTCCACGTGTAACCTGGCGCCCGGCTTCCGGCCCTCCTCCATCCAGCAGATGGAGATCCCCCTGCAGGCCACGTACGAGCGCACCTGCGAGGACATCTCCCCCATCTCGCCCTCGCAGGGCGGGGGTCTTTACCCTGGCGAGGCCACGCGCTCCCGCGCCACGCCCTTCATGGGCATCATCGACAAGACGGCGCGGACGCAGCAGTACCTGCACCAGCCCTCCAGGCCATGGGCCATGACCTCCATGGACTCGGCCATCAGCCCCACCTCGCCCGGCCAGCTGGTGCAGCAGGGCTCCACCTACAGCCCGCCCACCTCGCTGGGCAACATCGCCTACTACAACAAGACGAATAACGCCCAGAACGGACACCTGCTGGAGGAAGACTTCTACCCCCAGTCCCAGCCCTCCTCGCTGGGCAAGCTGGCCAACGGTTCGCGTGGCGGCGGGGACATCCTGGAGCGCGTGAGCCAGGTGCCCACCTACCCAGACGTGAAGGTGGCCAGGACGCTGCCCGTGTCTCAGGCCTACCAGGACAACATGTACCGCCAGCTCTCCCGGGACTCCCGGACCCAGGGCCCCACCTCCCCCATCAAACCAAAGAGACCCTTTGTTGAGTCTAACGTGTGACGGCCCCGTCTGGACCCGAACAGACAGACAGGAGGGAGGGAGGAGAGAGGGGAGGGGGGGAGGAGAGAGGGGGTGTGTCGGGGGAGACAGCGGTTGGGGGGGGACAGCGGTCGGGGGTGCACACGCCAGGAAGCGACACTCTCCAGATATATCCTAGCGACAAACGTAACACGCCATCGTTTCTTTATCATACTCCGCACACAAGCTCTCTAGTAACCAGGGGGGGTCCTACTCTCCGATCTCACGCTTAATCAAAAGACACTTCCATGAGGTCGTGTGGCACAATGTCCCCCGGGGGGTCGTGTGAGACCGGTGGAACAACCCATCTTCTGTTCCTCCACCGCGTGCTCCAAACCCCCAGGTTCAAGTAGGCACTAATCTATGTAATACAATATTCTATGTTCAATACTGTACATTACCGCCGACAAATACAGAACAACTCAACAACTCAGTACTTAATGGAAAATAAATGACAATATTTATTATTAAGTTATATATTGTACATAGATATACGAACCAAACCTAGTTTGCGTTTTTGAATTGTATTCCGTTGAGAACCATCACTAGTATGCTGAGGAACAGAAACACGGCCAACTGAAAAGAATTACCTCCGTTATGTTTCCAACTTCTTCTTCTGTTGTCACGCATTGCGAGAAAGTCAACATTAATTTCACTCACTCGCTGTAGATAATCCCTCCCTGCGGTCCGAGCTCCTGTGGAGTGGAGCTCCTCGGACCTGAAATGAAACATTAGAGATTCACACACAAAACGCTTAGCCAGCATATTCAAAATAACTGTGCATGAACGTTTGGGCTGAACTTGGGCTACAGGATTGTTGATGTTAAAACGCTTCACTTGCATGGATCAACAAAAACCACATCCGACTACTGCAACACCTGGAGTGGACTTCTTCATGGACAGCCCGCCCTGCCAGGTCTCACTGTATATCTTCAGTTGCGTGTGTTGCTGTGTTAGAACAGACTCATCATATGCCTTAGTGTGAACTCCTAACCGGCTGCTGTCTCGTGGCGTGGTGGCGTCCCACGGGACCGGCTCTGAATCAATAAACCACTTTTGAATTCTCGCTTCACTGTTTGCTTGTGAAGACGCCTCCAGCGGTAGTTTTGTACAAGCTCATAGACGAATAGTTTTGCTAAATTCTCAAATGACAGTGTACTGTATTCAACACTATAATAGGCCATTCGTGCAATACATTTATTTGTCGTGTTTAATTTTTGTTTGGAGGGATTGACAAATGTTTTTTAGTTTATTATGCAGACTTAATGATAAACTAAACTACTTGTGGTAATGTTGCTCCTTTGAGCGTCCTGGGATGCGGATCACACGGCTTCTAAACAACACAAACCGTTTTCTCCTGCTTTACACTCAGCCAGATTACACCTTTATCGTTCTGCCGAGACGTTCTAACACTGAGGGGCACTTTATATTGACTGTTCTGATGGGCTGGTTGGTCTGTATGGGGACTCCCTGACTGACTGTTCTGACGGGCTGGTTGGTCTGTATGAGGACTCCCTGACTGCTCACTGAGCGAGCGTGGGCACCACTATGTTTTATAAGCCACATGGAGGGAGGGGAGGAAACAGACTTTTCTTCTTACGTTTGATCTGCTGTATGAATATGGTTAGGGTTAGTAGGGTTAGGGTTAGGGTTATGGATAGTGTTAGGGTTAGAGGGTTAGTGTTATGGATATCGTTAGGGTTAGAGGGTTAGGGTTATGGATAGTGTTAGGATTTTAGGGTTAGTGTTAGGGTTAGAGGGTTAGTGTTAGGGTTAGGGTTATGGATAGTGTTAGGGTTAGAGGGATAGGGTTAGGCCTCGTAGCAGTGTGTGGTTAGGGTTAGATTAATAGGGTTAGGGTTAGTTTGGTTGTTGATGGTTGAGTTATTTCTGCCTCATAAAGTTTCTTCCCTCATAAAGTGTATTGTGCCGTGTGAGAGATGCCTGACAGATACTACCGGAAGGTGCAACTGTATAATACTTCATTTGAACAGCAGAACTTCTGCATCGCAGATGTTCGAGGGGCGTATGGTTTCAACACGTGGATGTATATTAGTTTGATGTAAATAGTCCAATGCATGTTCCATTCTTTCCATGAGCTCCAGCAGAAATATGTATAGCAGTGTCCTGGTTCTGGTGTGAGTGTGCGATAAATACTGTCTGGATTTGGGAATAAAATAAGGAAAATGTCCCTGAATCATTTTCTTCAACAACCAGACGACAGCAAAACTCAAGAGTCATTTATTTTAATTTAATGTATTCGCTTGCTGAGCAGAGTTCTATTTGTCTGTAAATGTGAGCTTTCAGATCGCTGTGATTAAACAATACAAAAGTATGACTAAAAACAATAAAAAGAATGTGTTTTTATCTCATGATAAATTATTGTAATCTGTACAGTCAACCACAGTATGTACTGGACAAAAAGAAACGTGTATAAATGGTTACCAACTGAGTCACGCCCTGCATGTCACTTATTTACATTTTGACTTACAGGCTGGTACTTTACATATAGGCTGGTACTTTACAGGCTGGTACTTGTACTTTACATACAGGCTTGTACTTGAATGAAATCACTGAGGCAATACGTGTTGGGAAAACATTCAATGACATTTGTGTCTGGTAAACAAAACATAAATAATAGTAAAGGTAACAATAAAAAACACCAAAGTAAAGATTTGCATTGAAGGCAATGAAACAACACCAAAGTAAAGATTTGCATAATTCAATGCAATGAAACCAATATAATATAAATATAACCAATGTAATTTGTAGAAAGTTGTCAGAATTTGGTAAAAAAAATGAATAGCTTGAGACTAAAGCAAATTCTCTGAGTTGTCGCTAGCAGCAAGCAACCGTACACGCCACCGTGCACCTCTTTAGTCTTTCTTCGTTCTGCTTGTGAGCAGGTGAACCCCGGCAGGCACCACAACCATCACCACCTGAGGCACCAGGACGAACTTGAGGAGGAGGAGTCCGTAGAACAGAGGCTGCGGCTGCAAGGGCAGCGGGAAGCGGTTTATGTGGTAAAGCCCCATGGAGGACAGGGCGATACACAGCGCTCGTGAGGCCCACGGGAGAGGCCACCCCCCTGGTTTCCAGTACTGGGAGAGTCCCAGGCCCAAGACGGCCCCGCAGTCCCGCGTCAGAGAAGACAGCGGAGCCACGTCTAACCGAATCCAGTCCGAATGCGCGCACCACTTATTTGCCAAAGTAATGGACCTGTGAAATTATATTACAGAAGGAAAACCGATATGTTAAGGTTGTGACTTTGCTCCAAATTAAGCAGATTTTTTTAAAGACCCCACCTTTAAAAAATTCTTCAGGTTTTGTTCATTCTGGGGCTGCGGCTTCCCGGTAAACGCAAGTGACCGGATAACCATCCAGCCAGCAGGTTATGTATTTAACCTAGAGAGGGAGTCATCTAACGTAAACCAATCCCATTGATGGGACTACTCCTGGCTCCTCTTTATCATTGACCTCAGAAATATTATAATCCAAATAGACATGCATAGTATTTAAGGTTAGGGTTAGGGATCCTGCGTAGTGCGTACTTGTGCTATTTCTATGCTTACGTTTATTAGGTTTGATGAAGTCATTTTTTATTGTGGAGAAATGAAGCACTCACCAAGAGAGGTCGAGTCCCAGCTCCTCCAGCCCGACCTTCAGCAGCAGAGCCGTGAGGAACAGACCGAGGCTGGAGCCAACATAAAACAGCAGGGGGCGCCCTTCAGGAACACGGCGCCTCAAAACGACCCCCAAAACAAACCCTGGCGACACAAACGTTTTATTACAACTAGATCTGCGTTAATACGTCCATCAACATATGAAGTACCAAAGTAGACCGACCTGCAGCAGACCCAGCGACCACCTGGTGGGGGAAGTGTGCGAGGATGAAGACCCGTGACAGTCCCACAGCCACGAGCAAGGCAGCATACAGGAGGTACGGAAGTGCTGATAAGAGCACACTAAAGACAGACACAAACACACATTTAGTGGAACATTAACGACAACATGCGCGTCGTTTTGACAGGAAACAAACCTTCGAGTGCAGGAGTACAGAGAGGAGCCCGCAGCGGACACGACCACCCACCACACCGCCGCGGTGACCATGGCATGGCCCGAAGGACTGCCTGCAACAGAGACAAATGCACCATTGTTCATATGAATTATAAAATGACTATGAAAACATGTACACGTTTGCAAAACATATGGCCTGGTAAACTATTGTTGACCATAGGAACCAATCTTACCGGGGCCGGTTTCACAAGTCGAGGCAAATTGAACAACTTCTGGGTGGTTCTTAACGAATAAACGCGATTCCCCGATCCACCAGTACGGCCTCTCTCCAAACAGCATCCTGGAAACAACATTACTTAAGTATTTATTTGTATTATTCGTATTTATTTAAGCGTTTATTCGACATTAGTCCGCGCCTTGTGTTCCGGTCTTTGTTTCCAGGGGACCGTAAACACAAACGGACCACAATTTATATTGCGGATGTTATTCAAATGTATCGTATTTTGTATTGTTTTTATTTTATTATTGGTGCTCAAATCACGCAGAAGTAAAAAAAACAACAACAACCCGTAAATGATGTTAATTCCAGTGTTCGTACAGACCATTTGAAGAGCAGGTTCAGCCACTCAGACACCGCCGCCGCCCACAGGACGGACACTCCCGTCCGGCGGCTGGCGGAGTAGACCGCCGGGAAGACGAGCAGGAAGGCCGCTTTAGGGTCCCCCAGCTGGGTGACGGCCAGCCACAGCCCCTCCTGGCCCATCAGCCTCCGCTGGAGGCCGTCAGCCACCCAGACGCCGTGGGTGTAGATAGCGTCCATTTCCCCGGTGTCCCTTATTGTAAGGGAAACACTAATGGAGAACAACTAATGTTACCTAAATGACCTGTAAGGGAAACACTAATGGAGAACAACTAATGTTACCTAAATGACCTGTAAGGGAAACACTAATGGAGAACAACTAATGTTACCTAAATGACCTGTAAGGGAAACACTAATGGAGAACTAAGTAGGAATGTTCGTTGCCTTGTGGCTCCGACCAACAGATCTATTCTCTCTGTTCCCTGCAGGGGGCGCCAGAGTCGTTTTATTTTAATATCAGATCTATTCTCTCTGTTCCCTGCAGGGGGCGCCAGAGTCGTTTTATTTTAATATCAGATCTATTCTCTCTGTTCCCTGCAGGGGGCGCCAGAGTCGTTTTATTTTAATATCAGTCTATTCTCTCTGTTCCCTGCAGGGGG
>OOFB01019769.1:0-19336 GCA_900323305.1 Trachyrincus murrayi
AGGATTAAAGGGAGGGTGGATGGTTATGGTTAGGGTTAGGGTAGGGCAGAGGGGCCTAGTAGCAGTGTGTTAGGGTTAGGGGAGGGCAGAGGGGCCTAGTAGCAGTGTGTGGTTATGGTTAGGGTAGGGCAGAGGGGCCTAGTAGCAGTGTGTTAGGGTTAGGCTAGGGCAGAGGGGCCTAGTAGTAGTGTGTGGTTAGAGGTAGGGTCAGGCTAGGTCAGATGGGACTAGTAGTAGTGTGTGATTAGGGGTAGTGTCAGGCTAAGGCAGAGGGGCCTAGTAGTAGTGTGTGAGTAGGGGTAGGGTCAAGGGTAGGGTCAGGTAGAGCATAGGGGCTTAGTAGTAGTGTGTGATTAGGGGTAGTGTCAAGGGTAAGGTCAGTAGGGCAGAGGGGCCTGGTAGTAGTGTGTGGTTAGGGGTAGGGTCAGGCTAGGGCAGAGGGGCCTAGTAGTAGTGTGTGGTTAGGGGTAACGTCAGGCTAGGGCAGAGGGGCCTAGTAGTAGTGTGTTGTTAGGCGTAGGGTCAGGCTAGGGCAAAGGGGCCTAGTAGCAGTGTGTGACCCCTGGTAAGCCACACACGCACACGCACACACACACACACACGGAGAAAAGAAGAATACAAGTAGAAAAAGAGAATACATGGGGGAAAAAAGAGGATTAAAGGGAGGGTGGATGGTTATGGGTAGGGTAGAGGGGCCTATGACAACTCATCCACTACCAGTGTGTAGCACCCACCTGGGTGATGCACAGCAGCCAGTATGCACCAGAACGCTCCCCACACACTGGCTATCACATTGGAAAGCCAATTCCAATTAGTTGAGTAACGTGCCACCACGAATTGCAGGAAAAGTGGGTGGTGGTAGTCTAGTGGGTAAGGAACAGTGCTTCCAGACGGAGCACCGGAGAGTCATGGGTTCGATCCCTGGGTCTGCCACCATTGTACCCTTGAGCAAGGTACTTAACCCTGAGTTGCTCCAGGGGAATGTCCCTGAAATAGTTAAGTACTTGTAAGTCGCTTTGGATAAAAGCGTCAGCTAAATGCGCTAAATGTAAAATGTAAAAGGGCGGTCGCTCGGGCGGTGGGCACTGGGCACGGCGGTGCACAGGGTGAATACCTTTCGAGGCTGCTAGCAGCTTTAATTATCTTTATTTTACAGCCGTGTGATAGTTAGTAAAATAAAGATAATAAACCGATGTTTAATTTGTCACCAAATGATGTATGGAGGATTTAAATTTTAGGAATGTTCCCCTTTTTGTTTAATGGCATTATGCATCGTGGTTGCCTAATGCCATCTAGTGGTACAAACATAACATTGCAATTCATAATTGTCTACTGTGTATTTAAATGGCCCCTGATATTATAGACAGCCATTAAGATGCATGTGTATATTATGTGTATTTTAAACAAACTAGCTCTTTTCTTCAAAAATGTAACATTTATTTTTAACTTGTCAAATACTGTACTTGTTTTTTCTTGTCAAATAAAAAGTGTGTGTGTGCGTGTGCGTGCGTGCGTGTGCAGGCGGCAGGAGCTGCGGGAGTTGCGCTTGATGCAGAAGGAGGAGCACCGTGCCCAGACCCTCCTCAACACCAAGCTGGAGGCCCAGAGTGAGATGATGCAGAGACGCTTTGACCAGGAGATGAATGTGAGGCTCTCGCCTGTTTATTTATTATTACTGTTATGTATATGATTACGAGTCATTCATATCATACTATTATTGTTGTTATAATAATAATATAAATATTATTCTAATTATTTATGTATGTATGTATTTAGTATTACTGTTATGTATATGAGTACTAGTCATTCATATCATACCATTATTGTTATAATAATAATACAAATATTATTATAATTATTTATGTATGTATGTATGTCTTTATTGATTAATTATGTATTATTATTAATAATTACTATGTATTGTTTTTTTGTTTTTTTATTATTATTTCGATATTATTGGATCAAATGTGCACGTACACACGCACACACACACACACACACACACATTTGCCTTTTATAGTACATGCACAAAGAAAGTGCATGTTTGATGCTGGACATCATGTATACATTTAACCCACGTGACAACAAAAGGTTCACTAGTAGAGATGCCACAAGGACGTCACAAGAGGCATCCATAGAGATGGAGACGTCTCTCTTTCCTGTCCAGTCACGTGCGTATCCTCCTCTTCCTCCTCGCCAGGGCAAGAAGAGGCACTTTGAGACGGAGCTGGAGAGTCTGGAGAAGTACCAGAAGCAGACCATCGAGAAGATGGAGTCGGACCACGCCTTCAAGCTGCGTGACGAGACCAAGCGCATCAGGGGCGAGCAGGACCGCGAGCTGCACCGCTTCCAGGAGCAGGTCAAGCACAAGAAGAAAGAGGTGCGTTTGTTTGTGTGTCTGTGTGTCTGTGTATTTTGTTCATTTTACTGAATGATGAAAAATGCACTTGACAGCATTTCTACCAATGATTGCTTCGACGTGTACTTGTACTACTACTCGTATTGTGTACCCTGATATATTTGCTCATATATTTTTCGTAGATTCTTATTTAAAATGTGTATAACGTTTAAAAAAAATCGTATTACTGTCCTGTTCTTCTGCTGTGACGCCTACATTTCTCATCTGGGATAAATAAATCCTTAATAAGGATTCTTCTACTATCACCATAGTGAGCCTGAACTGTATGTATCATCATCGGTTGTATTCATGTCAAATGTATTTGGACTCATGATTTTCTCTGCGTTGTTTTGTTTTTCTTCTTTTTCTTAGATAAAACAAAATGTTGACAAGCTTCCCAGAAACCAGCGGAAAGAGTCCCTGAAACAGTCGATGAGTGTCTTCCAGCAGAATAAAATAACAGAGGTAACTATTATTCTGAAACACACAGGAGTTGAGCGTCGAAGCCCACCTAGCGTTGACGCGTAGCGGACGGCTTGGATTCTCCACCTTGATGCTGCGCTCAAAGTTCAAACAATTAATAAAAAAATCTCAACTTTGACCCCAGTTGACCCTGACCTCTCGAAGCGCATCCAATCAGATTACAGCTTTGTTTGACATTCTAAAACCAAGGAAATCTCAACTCCAACGGCTTTCTTAATTTCTAAACCTAAATACATTTTGAATGAGTTAAACCCTGAACACCCAACCTAGCATGTTGACCGCTTCACGCAACACGCTTTTGGTGTGAATTTGGGGTTACTCGCACGCGGCAGCATTGTTGGACTTCTTCTCCCTGGGTTTCAGGAGCAAAACTTCTTGGCCACCCAAAAAAAACACCTGGACACCACGCTGCACAGAATCATCTCCAACAACCGCCGGGAGATCGCGGAGATGGAGCGGGAGTGCCTCAGCAAGAAGCAGCATCTCATCAGGGGTACGATGGAACAATGATCTGCACTCACATACAGGCCCAACTGGTGACGGTATCTCCTACTATTTAGCCATTGAGCAGCTTTAGCTTTCATCCAAAGCAACACACAGTGAAGGGACGTACGGGGTAGGGATGGAGAGTTGACGCCAAGAGAGTCGATTCTCTTTTCCATCACGTCAATTCTGAGAATCGATTCTAAAAATGAACGGAATTAGAGTCGACTCCGGCTGTGGAATCAAAGCAACTATTTAATTTAGTGAGTTTGTAAGTTGTTTCTTTTTTATTTAAAAGCCTATCTATACCAATCTGTGTTTGATTATTTTGGTCTGATCCATTTCTCTTATCGAGAGACGATGGAAAAACAAAACTTCACAGGCAGTTTTTTTGTGTGATTTTCATTTGGAATTGGAAGCGATTGAGAATTGATTCCATCAATTCAATTGCATTGAATCAGAGTCGGAAACTCCCAAAATCTCGTCCATCCCTAGTTGGGGGTTTGAACTTTTGGCTGGGAGTCAAACATATATATATATATATATATATATATATATATATATATATATATTACAACTACCAAGTAAAAGTCATCTCAATATCACGGTAAACTCAATGTGGTTTGAGACTTGAATTGCTTGATTGTGTATTTTATTTATTAGTTTGACTCAATTTTAGCAGATGGTTCATTCAGCTGTGTTCCCTTGTTTGTTTTTTTAAATGTCTTTTAATCCATGCATCCCCATTCAAGAATTGAATAATTTATGGCGTATCTTTTGTGTCCTCCTCTTGGTCAGAGCGCGAGGCGACAATCTGGGACCTAGCGGAGAAGAACCTCCAGGAGAGACACCAGCTGATGAAGCAGCAGCTCAAAGACCAGTACTTCCTCCAGAGACACCAGCTCCTCAAGAAGCACGAGAAGGTGCAAACAGAACAGAACCAACCTGTTGATTTACGATGAAAAGTCATTTCTTGTAGGACTCTTCATGGCGGCAAAACATTTGCTTTAAAGGGGCATGATCATGGGAAAACCCACTGGCAGCGTGCACCAGGCGTCTTCAGAGAAACGACGAGTGTTCATGACTTTTATATGACATTATAGGCACCAACATCAGAGGATATAAGCTTTAAGGTTATTACGGTCTAAACTATTTAGGTGTGATATAAGGACGCACAAGGTCTACACTAGGAGCCTAGTTAATTGAAAATACACGTCTTGGCTACAGTGGTGATACAAATGCTAACTAACATAACACCTTGTAGTTGGAGAGAGGAAGGGAGCTACCTCTAGGTGAGAGGAGAATATATACAAAGGCTTATTAAACTAACTCGTAATAAAGTAAAGAAAGTTGTATGATTTGTGTCATTATATACAATTTAATAAGGGCTAGTGGTGCTGGTTAAAGGGCAACTTGCATGTTGGCATCCCGATTTAATGTGTGGGTAAAGTATTATATCATTTCTTTAGACTTGGAATTACAGCTGGATACTTGAAAGTGACGCAACTTGTGGTAAGACGAGCACTAGACTAGTGAATCGCAATGAAGGGGAAAACCTGTCTCCTAAACGGAACTATGGGCGGCAGCCTCATCATTTTGTTATGGAGGACCACGTCTGCCACGGAAAGAATTGACGAATGTTTAATCGGTCTCCAGGCTCTCGACATTGTGACTCTACTTTCCATCCACTGTAGCTCTAGTGTTTGTCTTACCACAAGTTCAAGTTGGGGGGGGGGGGGAAGTGCTAGTGAGAGTTCTCTCATGCGCCAATAACAATCAATCGACCACCCGGCGACCACTCAACCAACCGCTGTGCTGTTTGTTGTGGGCGGCAGGAGCAAGAGCAGATGCAGTGCTACAACCAGCGCATGACAGAGCTGCTGAAGGCGCGGCAACAGCAGGAGAAGGGGCGCCTTCCCAAGATCCAGCGAGGTGAAGCCAAGACGCGCATGACCATATTCAAGAAGAGCCTCCGCATCAACCCCACAGGCACCCAGGCCGAGAACCGGGACAAGATCAAGCAGGTGAGGAGAAGGAGGAGGAGGAGGAGGAGGAGGAGGAGGAGGCGGCAGGTGACTAGTATTAAAAAAAAAAAAATGTTTACGTTGAGAAGTTAACCTGAGATGTAAATTGTGCCCTTTACGCATACAAAGTGTTTGCGTAAAGGCTCCAAAGTGTTTTTATTTTCCTGTAAAATACAATCAATCTAACTTTATTTCTCTCTTTATTTTTGTCCGTCTTTCTTTTCTTTCTATCTTTCTTTCATTTTCTCCATCTTCTCTCTCTTCTGTCTCTGTCTGGCTGTAGTTTGCCCTGCAGGAGGAGAAGCGTCAGAAGGCGGAGCGTCTGCACCAGCAGCAGAAACACGAGAACCAGATGAGGGAGATGATTGGTCAGTGTGAGGCCAACATCAGAGAGCTGCAGCAGCTGCAGGTGAGCCTCGTTAACCCTAAGCCACGACATTTGATTGGCGTTACCTGGTAACCCAAACTGCCAGTAACAATTTATGTCCGTTTAAAACTGCATTTAAGTTGAGATTTGGACCAGGATCAATCCATATCACTACTAATGTAACCCACTGCAATGTTTTTCATCTGAAATAAGTTTTAGGGTCTGGTTTTCTTTCAATGTGTGGATGGGCATTCATTGGTTTCTATGCATGCTAGAGGCTGCATTCTGTAGACACACTGGATGTCCACAGGTCCTTTTATGAATAAGTTTATTGATGAACAAGTGTTATCACAGTATTGCATGTCTTAAACCTGCACTATGTACGTTTTCTCATTAGCAACCTCTAGTGACTTGAGTTGTAGCTACAGTTATAGCTATATCATTTTCAGATTCAACTATTGTCTGACAGTTTAATGTTGACCAGAATAAAACGATTTATAGAGAAAGATTCCCTGAAAGGATTGACTTGTGGATGGCCGTGGATATTTTTGCAGTAGAAATGTAACAGTGCTTTTGTTTTTAATACATTAACCTACCTACAATAATCCTAAGTCAATATAATCAAATTTAAAATACTGCATTTTCTCAGCATTTTGCTTTTCATACCTGTTTGCTATTCTTGCAAATATTCTTGATTTATTTATGTATTTATTTATGCATTTGTTTTCATGGCCGCAGCAACAAAGCCTCAACGATTCCCCCATAAGTCACATTATTTCTTTTAAGTGATGCATAATTTGACCGCTCATCATTGCCCGTGTGTGTGTCCCTTTGTCGTGCCGCAGAACGAGAAGTGTCACCTGCTGATCGAGAACGAGACCCAGAAGCTCAAGTCCCTGGACGAGCGGCACATCCAGCAGCTGAGGGACTGGAAGGACCAGCTGAAACCACGCAAGAAGGTACGCTTGAAGACCATGCGATAGGTTGTCTTCAATTATCCATTAGAATGGCAATTATAATGCACTTGTGTTTTTTATACTGATGAATAATGACAGGTTATATCGTGCGTGTTATGTTAGTGTTTTGTTAGTGTCATACTATGCATGTCATGTTTTGAAAAATGTCAAATTTTGGTTTACGAGATTATTGGCTGACCTGTCGCATTCTGAGAGGAGTCCAAACTAATGTTGTCTCTCTCTCTCTCTCTCTCGCTCTCTCTCTCTCTCTCTCTCTCTCTCTCTCTCTCTCTCTCTCTCTGTCACCCCTCTAGGCGCTAGAGGATGAACTGGAGCAGAAGAAGCGGGCGCAGGAGCTCTTCTTCAAGATGAGCGAGGACTGTCCTAACCCCAGCTCCCCCAACAAGCTGTCCAAGTTCCTGCCGTACTCAGACTCCTCCACCACGTAGTCCACCCCCTTCTGTACCACACACACACACACACACACACACACAATAGCCCACTGCTTCCAGCTGCCTTATTCCTTCATTCATTTGATTTAAGATGGACAACTTTTTGTTTTGTTGTAGGAAATATTTGTTTTAAAAAAATATATATTTTGTTTTCTTTAACACGTGTAACTATTGAACTCGCAACTTAGATTGCCTAGTCTGTCTGCTATTGCTTTGATTAACACAAAGCTTTATACTCGGTACGCTGACTGCATATAGTCCAACCCCCAAAGTTTTTTTTTTCCATTGACACCCTGGAAATGATGTTCCCCTGAATGGATTTCTTGTTTAGCATTGCATTAGAGCAAGAAGCAATCAATATAGGTTATATTTTTATATTTATACACATACTCAAAACTGTCTCAAATCTACATTTTGTTCAGAATACAAAGCCCCCCCCCCCCCAAAAAAAAAACTTAGAACTCCAAAAGAACATGGCTGCCATTTTATTTCTGTATTTATTTCTACTGGACATCCTATTTAACTAAGGAGCAATTTAAATGTACTTTGTATTTCTTATCAACATGCAGGGTTTGAAGGATATCCATGTTCACTTTTATCTTTTCTTTACATTGGTATGTTAGAGGAATATATATGCACAAAGTGTTCACTGTCGGAATTTGAGGTATAATTTAATATAACTTTAAAAAATGATTTACTTTTAAATGGATTTATGATATAGCGGTGGTATTTTTTACAAACTAGGGACAGCTACGAATATTTATGTTCTGCCATTAAGACTTTGTTTTTCTTTGTATTTTTACTGTAAAAAAAATTAATATTGAATACCACACTGGATAGGATCTGACCAAAGCCAAAGCAATATACTGTTTTCTTTGAAGGACATAAACAAATGTGAGATTAAAGTTTAAGTTTGATTGTTTTACCATTTATGCCTTTACTAAATGTGCTGTCTCCTTAACCAAAAGTGCAATATTTGTGTATATCATCTGCAGCAATGCCTATTTTTGGGGACCAGGGTTCCAATTTACTTTTTCTTATTGGGGTATTTCATAAAAAAGCAAGAAAACAAATACAATATAAATAAAGTGTATCAAAGTGTTTTGCTCTGTTCTGAATGAACCTGAACTGAAAACCAATTTTCAACGAGACACTGGTCTTTTTTAAAATCAGGTACATGTTGAGGTGTCTCTTGCTCCAAAAATATCAAATGTAAACAAATTATTTAGAATGTGTTTTAACAGCTTACTTCCACGTCTCCTTTCCGCCTCAGTTTACACCACATGTCTTGGAGAGGTCATGAGTGAATTAATCTGTCTAGAAGGAACCACTGTTGAACCACAACAAAATGAAATAAATGAATATTTGTAATTCTTAAAGTATCAATTTAGAGCCCATTGTTAAGTCACAGAAGGAGTCATCGGGTACAACAGGTAAGGTTGGAAACGTTTATTGGCTTTATATGAAAGTAACATAAGTCGGAGAAATACAAGACATAGGCAAAAAAGAAAAGAAAGGAAAAATACAGTACTGAAGGAATTATTCAACCATTTCAAACTTTTTAAAGGTAGATTTGAAATAATTGCACCTTTGAACCATTTAAAATGTAAAGCTTAACCAAACACTGACTCACTGACCCCTGCTCGTAGAAGCCTAACAAACATGTATTACTGATTTCTGTAACAAACTGTAGTGTGTGTGTGGTAACACAAAGCAACTAGAGGCATCATTAGTATTAACTATATTGTCTAGTTTTGTCAAAGGTGCTTCAACGCTATTATGCTATTTTTTTGTAGCAATTACCAGCAAAATGTTTTGTTTAAGCTACTATGTTAGTGCTTTAGTGACTTTAACCAACAATGGTTATTCATTGTTGGGGGGAAAAAAACCAACCGCTCTTTTCTGTTTACCCTCTTTGTGTTTCTGACTCCTTCATTATTAGTTAAAACAGAGAAAAGTAAGAAGTTAAAGACTTTTTATTTCTGTACATTACAAACTATTTTTAGTTTAACTACCATACTTGAGACCAGTCAAGCATTCATGTAAAATATTATTTGTTTGTTTTATCTGAACAAGGTTTGGCTCGCAAACAAGAGAATACACTTAAAAATACTGAATTGTTTGCACAAGTCATCATCATTGGCATCCAATCATTTTGTAAACCAGATGAATGGTCTAGAATAGCAGATGATTTGTTCTGTATTTACAGTGAACATTTTTGGATGTATCAGTTTTGAGTGTAAACAAGAAACGTAACCAAACGTAAAGAAAAAAACCCACATGGTATATCCCACTTTCTGTAGCATGTGCAAACTTACTTGAAAAAAGATGATTGAAAAGTGCACATATTTTAACAAAATAACTGCTGAAATGATTATGCAGTCTAAAGAGAAACATGTAAAAAAGACAACTTATGTTGGCAGGATTTTTTTTGTGTTGCTAAAAAATATTTGGCTTCTGGGGGCTGCCCCTGTAAGTCCGTCACCCACGTAGCGACCTCGTAGTGACACTGGTTCGATTCCCGCCTGTGGTTATTTGCTACATGTCATTCCCTCTCTTTCAACTCACTTTCCTGTCCATCTTCACTCCTGTCCATGAAGGCAAAACAATTACAATGATTCTTTTACCACTTGCCGCCAATAGGTCATTTTTTAACTGATTGATTTGCTTCTATTTTTGTTTGTTTGTGGAAAGCAAAAAGGGTCAGTATTTATCTGTTGCATATATATAAAAAAAAAAACATGAAGCACTTTGCATATTACACTGAGGCACAGTATCATCGAAGGCAATTGCACAAAAAACGGCACACTGCTGCTCATGGCTTAACGTACATGACTCGCTTTCAGTTCTATATATATGGCACTGAAAAGTAAAGCAAACAAATAGGCTTATTTGGTTTAAAAACATCTAAGAACCCAACGTAACAAGGGGTTATTGCTGGCTGACGTTCACTAAAAGTACGTACTGTATATAAAAATGGAATGTAACAAAAGCAAATGAAAAAGGATACATATAAATAAAATTTTAAAAATCAAATTAAATACAAAATAGTGATTCGTTTTTTAAAATCGTATAAAAAAAAATGGAGGAGGGTCATGAGGTCGACAACATTCAGTACCTAGGGTTTCTTGCTCAGGTAATTTGAAGGGATCCAGCCCTCGTGTTCCTCGCCCACGTTTTTACAGAACCACCAGCCGCTGCCGTTCTTCTCCATCACCTCGAAAACGGCGCCCACCTTGAAGCCGGCCGTCTGTTCGTCGCCCTCGAAGTCCGCCACGGCCAGATACAGCTCGTCCTTGCTCGCCTCCTTGATCAGAGGCGGGAGCTTGTCCCTGGGCGGTGCCGGCTTCTTGGTCTTCACCTGAGGCTTGGGGGGGACGGGCACCTTGTTCACCTTGGGCTCCTCCCTCTCCCGGTCTCTGGGAGGAGGCGGGAGGACGAACGCCTTTGGCTCCTCCCTCTCCCGGTCTCTTGGAGGAGGCGGGAGGACGAATGCCTTTGGCTTGGGAGGCGGAGGTCGGTTGAGTGGAGGCAGCTCGGGCTTCGGGGAGCCCTCCCGGGCCTCCTTCGGGAAGTGCGGAGGGGTCCTAGGGGTCTCCGTTGGGCTGGATGGGTCCGACTTCTTGGGGGGAGGCGGTCTCCTGGGGGCCAAAGTGGGGGGTCTTTGGGGGGGCTCTTTGTGGGGAGGCGCGCACGGCTTGGCCAGCGGAGGGGAGCTCTCGTGACTGTGGCCGTTGAGCTGCTTGGGCGGCAACCTCGGCTCGTCTGCGTGCTTCCCGTTGTTAAGAGTGGAGGGGCTGGGGAAGTGCTTTGGGGGGTGGCCGGGAGGGGGGCTCGGGTGGGAACTGCTCGGTGCGGTGTTGGCCTCGGAGGAGCCAGGTTCTGCTGGTTTTGCCGGCCTCAGCTTGCTCCTCAGGTTGGTGATGTCTAGTTTGTTCTCCGCCGGGGCTTCGGGTTTAGCAGCCGGGACCGGTTTGGGCCGGACGCTTGGTTTGGGCTTCATAAAAAGCGCTGGTCCGGCCGGCTCCGGGTTCTCCTCAGGAGGCTCCGCTCTGGGCTTCGGGGGCTGCTTGGGTACTGGTTTCAGGTTGAACTTCTTCACCTCCTTGGCAGAGATCTTGTGGCCACACTCGAGCCCCATCTCGTTCTTCAAGTGCAGGGGCTTGTTCTTGTCCTCCTTCTTGGCCTCTGGGGGTCTTTCCTGCCTGAAGGGAGGGGGCGCCTTGGGGGTCACCAGGGGAAGGATGACCCCGGGGGCTGGGGGCTTCGGCGGGAGAGGTTTAGAGAGGTCCGCCGCCTTTGGCTTCTCAGGCGCCTCCACCTCGGAGCTCTTGTTGATGGACTCCCTCCGGGGGGGCAGCGCTGGCTTCTCCTCCAGAGGCGGGGCGGAGGGCGCCGGAGGCAGAGGCTCAGAGGAGAGTGCCGAAGAGCCCTTACTGCCGCCAGACTTCCAGTCCCTCAGCTTCGGCCTGGCGCAGGACTCTGAGGCAGCGCCGGGCTCATCCGGTAAAGGTTTAGACCAGCTGTCGTGTGGAGCCGAAGTGCTCGAGGAGGAGGCCCCTCCGCCGTCGCTCCCGTCCTCCAGTCTGAGCTTCTCCATCTCGTTGGGGAGAGGTGCCAGGAAGTTGGGTCGCAGGGCGTTACTAGTCTTCTTGTACTTGTCGATGAAGGTGATGGGGGCCCAGCCCTCTTTGTCGTCGATTTGGATGTACCACCACCCGCTGGAGTTCTTCTCAATGACCTGGTGGGAGGGCGATCACAAGGTCAAGATTGAGATCGAACACGTAGAGATGGCTGAAGAAGGTCAGGTGGCACTTCACTTTATGGCACCGCCCGGACGCGAGAGACGGCAGACTTACCTCCACTTTGGTGCCAGCCTGGAAGCTGATGCCGTCTGGAATGGTGGTCTGGAAGTCGGCGATGGTGTAAAACTCCTCTTCCACCTGGGGTGGGGTAGGGGGCTTGGGCAGGTTGGCACCGCGCGGCTATTTGGTTCAAGAAAATATTTTTAAGACGGATTTGTTGAGGGGCAGAGGAGGAAATTTATATCAGGGCAAACAAAGATGATTATAATTTCCATGAAGAAAATAGGTCAAGAGAGTATGGGTGCAGAGTAAGAGTATGGACGCAAATAAAAAGCAGAAAAGTTGGAATTAAACAAAAAAAAGGTCATAGCAGCAAAAAACATGAGCTTAGCCAGGTTCAATGTTACTTTATAGTGCATGGTGGGTGAACTAGTACGACATGGTTAAAGGTGTTGTAGGTAAGATTTAAGAGCTATAATTTGAGTGTAATGTGTTAGAAATGCCATAGCCATCCGTTAGCTGAGTGAAATGCTCTGAAATATCTGTTACGGTTGACTGCGCCTCTGTAAGAGCCAATTTAGACCACTGCCGGCTCATTTCTGAGCAATCAGGGCATCTGTTCCCTGATTGGTTTGGGGGAATCCATCTTGCCTACCAATCACAGGTGAGTGAATACAACACTTCTTAATTGCGAGTAACAGCGAGGGATGGGGCATTTTTTTGGGTTGCTTATTTTAAAATTCTTGCTCTCTTCTGCTCCCTCTCCAAACGACTCTCAAATCTGACCTATGGACCTTTAAGTGGGTATATTACTTACGATGGTGAGGTCCCTGCGTGGTGGAGGTCTCTGTCGCAAACCCATTTCTGTGGAGGGAAAAAACAATACAAACAGTGATGCACTGGTGTTTCTCACACACACACACACACACACACACACACACACACACACACACACACACACACACACACACACACACACACACACACACACCATTGAAATCAAATCACTCAATCAAATAATATCAACAATATATTACTAGCAGTTACTAAGGGGGGGGTAACAAAAATAATACCTTGATAACATTTTCGATCAAAATGAATAACATTGTGAACTAAAATGTATGGTTTAAGTTCACCAGATCAAGTTCACAGCTCGAAGGTGAAAAAAATAGGCCACATTTTTAAAAGTGTTTGGAGTTCAACAATTTCATGTAGCCATATAGGACAAATACGGACGTCAAGAGTGAAACCAATGTAACGTCAACATTTCAATCGGAGACGCGAGCACTTCCTTCCATTCCTTCCCTCTAACTTACTCAGTTTGTTGCTGTCGGAGAAGGGGGAGAGCTTGTTGTCCTTCTGCACGTCTTTAGCCCCGTTGTTCTGCTGGGTCTGTCTGGAGGAGCCTTCCAGGTCGCCGGTGCTGGCATGCACAGCGCCCCCCGCTGACTGCTTCTGGGCCTGCATGTCCGCCTTCTTCAGGTAGGAGGCGGGGGCCCAGCCCTCACGTCCCTGATACCTGCAGGGCACCACGTGTTGAACCACATGTTGAATATGTAAGGAATAAACCAGTTACTGGAAAATAATGTACAGACGGGGGTGGTGATGTGCCGCCCAATAACGGGACAGCCCGGAGTGGTTTATTCCGCTTATACTACAGTTACCAACAATGATAACGATATGAGTTACTTTCATCTATAACGTTATTGGTTTATACTTATACTAGAGTTACCAACAATTATTAGATATGAGTTACTTTCATCTGTAACGTTATTGGTTTATACTTATACTAGAGTTACCAACAATTATTAGATATGAGTTACTTTCATCTATAACGTTAGGGCGTTGTCAATGATATTTTATATGGTTTTATTTGACCGTTGGATTTGTAGTGCATGGATTTGTAAGTGTTGACAGAGGCGTCCCGTTAATAAAATAATGCACACCCTTGGAACGTTATTAGAATTAGAATCACGTATTTAACAATGCTGTGGTATAATAATAATAGTCAGTCATTATTATAGCTAGTTACAATAATATACAACATAATATTTTGAACTGTTCAGGAGTAAGAACAGTAACAGATTTTAGAATATGATATTGTTAGGGTGAATTTTTCCTTTAATGGCGGTACCTGATCTTCCACCAGCCCTCCAGGTTCTTCTGGATGACCTCCACCACCATGCCCTTCTCCAGGTCGATCTCATCCTGGTCCCGTGCAGAGTAGGGGTACACCACAGAGTACTTCTCCTCTGAGGAGCAGCACAGACACACAGAGCTGGTCAACACCATGGCACGGATCATTGTTACCATGGTGATCATTAGTACCATGGTGGCCTTTTCTTGTTGCCGACGTCAACCATTACAACCAAAATCAATGACGGCTTCCTTCTCCTGCTCTACTCGTTTTGTTCTAGTCTTATACAGCAATAAGGGAAGAGTAGCCGACTGTAACAAGCAGACTTTATATACTCAGGAAAAAACATTGTTGCTTAGACCTTTTTGCTGATGGCATCGGCAATAAGAAAATTATAGGGTGATGTCATCCTTCTTTAATGCAGTAATGTATAATGTATAATAATGTATAATAATATAATGTAATGTAATAATAATAATATATAATATATAATGTAATAATAATAATGTATAATAATATAATGTAATATAATGTAGATGCATCTTGGGACTTGAAGCACACAACATAGCATAACACTGACAGGACCAAGTTGTTACAAGTCAACATATTCATCAGTCACCCGTCACACCTCAACCAGGTCAAGGAGTACTGCAGTCCCAGCTTGCATATTGATTGGATTGGAATAAAAGAGCTGGCTGAAAAAAAGCTAACATTAGGAAACGTCTTCTTTGAGTGAGAGATGAAAACGTGTGGAAGAAACAACGGACGCCACGGTACAAACACGTCATGTGCTTGATTGCATATCATTGCACACGCACATCCATGTACATGACATGCAATACAGGAAAGTGAAAGTGTAAGCTGTGCTTAGCATGCAAGAGGTGTTGACATGCTTGGGGTTGTATTGCATTCACACATGCTATATGCATTAATGATTGTTCATTTATTCAATTCATCAATCGTTTGTATTATCAATTCATCATTTGGTCTGTGTGACATAAATAACAGCAACATGTCTATTACAAGTCACCTGGGACCAAGTTGGTGTCTGATGACTACAGTCAAAGTAAACTACACCAAAGTATTCACTTTATAATTTTAAACATGCAGTCTATGTCTACAACAAGAATAAAGCAACCAAATGTTTCTGAAGCTACAACCAGCAAAGGGTTGGTATATTTACTTAATAAATAACTAAAACGTTGAATCAATTAATTGCCTAATTGACCGATTGATCATTTGAACGAACACACACACGCACACGCACACACACACACACACACACACACACAGCATAGGGGGGAGGGGGGAGAAGACATGCGTGCTCCACCTGGCCCACAGCCTGTGCTGAACAGATCCCCGAGGGTTCTGCGGCGACCCACGTGCCTCGGCAGGGACCAGAACCTTCGAGGCACTGACATCGCACATCCAACAGTGGGCGGGGTCAGGAAGTTGGCAGACAGGAAGTCAATATTACAAATAATTATAAAAAAGAATGCTATTCATCGTGGCCATGTTGCTCCTAGTTCCGTGGGCACTAACGACATGCAGTGGCAGATCCTAGCGTGAGTAGGACTATTCATCTGGGAGAGTGAGATGGGACATCGTATCGCGCTTGTAGCCAATTTCGCTGAAAATGTGTGTATTAAGTACAGTGAAACGGTCTCAATTCTCGGATAGCCTTGACTAAAAGGTGCTGTAGGTAAGATTCAAGAATTTTAAAGAGAGAGTCGAAAAGACTAGAAGAGAGCAAGGTTTTGAAACTAAACAACCAAAAAAAGTCAGCTCCCTCCCTACGTTTCTCCGCCATTGAGAAGTTGGATTTCTAACAAATTACACTCAAATAATAGCTCTTAAATCTTACCTACAAGCACCTTTAAGAATATATCAAATGAATAAAACAAAGAAAAAAGAAAGGTAGAACATGAGTAGAAAGAAGGTATTTTAACGGTCACAAAAATAAACTGTCCAGAAAGCATGACCGGTGGTCAGCGTACCTTCCTCCCCCGGGAGGGAGAAGTCGTCGGGGTCGTCCTGAGCCTCCAGGCAGGTGGCGGGGACCCAACCCTGGGCATCCTCGGAGCTCACAAACCACCAGCCTGAGAGAGAGAGAGACACCACCAGCTCAACACCCATCCTCCTCCCCATCCAACAGCTGGATGTATGCTGCCAAGAGACGCCTCATAGAGGGAGTAATAGACCCTGTTCACAGAGGTGTCATCGTATGTCATAACACTAATTATGGAGCTCTGCTCCTTTTATGTACCAGGACCCGGGTAGTAGACTACCTGATGATAACACACATTGACCATTGTTGGTGCTATGAAACACCTGCCTACTGACCCAATGTTAATGTTGGGGGCTACACCTGTGTTTGCTCTGCTATGACAGCTCTGCAAAGGATCCATGGTCAATGTGTGATTGATATTGATGTTTTCCTTTTTCACTGATGTTTCAAATCTCATAGTTGATAATTTTAAGGGCATATCTTCTCATCGTAATTCATTTCTATTACTATATTTAATAATTACTATAAAACTGGGTATCACGATGAGTCGATATCTTCATTTGACGACGATACAATACCATTCAAAGACGATAAACGATAATATTGAATTATTGCCCAGCCCCATGTGATATCTTCACTAGTTTAGCCTACTACAATAGGAGACGACATACATAATCAATCATACAAATAGCAGTATAGACCGTAACAACAAAGATATAAAAACATCAGGGTAGAAAGGCTGACAAGCCTACGCCAACATTATAGTGTGCAAAATAGTTTTGAACAATAGTGCAAGTGCAGAACCATTCTACTTGGTATATGCAATGACCATCCCGATTATAATTTGTATTCGCTGTCTTGCCCTACAGGAATTAAATCAAACTCCCCTCTAAAGCACACCGAGGGCATCAAGTCACTGGACTCATGGGTACACTGTGGGTCTTTTAACGCCAAACAATAACAATTAAACCAAATCATGTCCTAAATGGACAAACCCCTACCTGCTCCGTAATGACATGCATCTGTATTTACTGTGTCTGCTAAATCACTATGATATTAAATAGTAAAACAAGTGGCATAGGAACATTCTATTGCATAACATGGAGTATGAAGATGTAACTTTTATAGCCTAGAGGAATATTTGTAGCAAACAATCTTGCATGAATCCAGAACTTAATTGCAACTCGTCGACGATGTTAAACATCTAGGAAAAAGGCTAGTCAAGTGGCTAGTGGTCAGGTGTTCCCACAGCTGAAAGGTTCTGGGCTCGAAGCCGCAATGTGCGCAATCTACCTGTAGGCATCCTTGAGCAAAGATGCCCTAACCCTGTACTTACCTCCATAATGACATGTATTTGTATTCATTGCAAGTCGCTTTGGATAAAAGGTTTCTGTTGAATTAGCCTCATGAGACCATCCTGATCTTCACATTCTGTTTCTCTCTGCAGATCAGTCTGGCCTCAAGCAGTTGAAAGCCTCTTCCAAAAATGTTAAAATCATAGGACCAATCAGCGCTAGGGGGACGGAGTTTCAGTTCATGACGAACAAGGAATGCCGCATAAAAAAAACAATGCCGGTGCCCAAGAAAAGTGTGGCAATCTACGGAGCAATCAAAATGGTTTTTATTCTAAATAGACTGAATAACAGGAGATTAAGAGACATTTGCACAGAAGGCTTTTCTCAGAATGTTTTTTGCTTTACTTCCAACCAGATTCGGCAAGAGGGAAGAGAGCAAGAGCCTCACTTAGTTATTGAATCTGATTGGCTGGAGTTTTTTGAACAATGTAAGGCAGCGCCCATATTTGGAAATCAATTGCAGTCCAGCGAAGGCCAGACTGATATGCAAACTTGCGTTTCGCAACTTGAGGCTACTGCTGAATGACTAAATAGTACATTTTATTAAACAAAAGGCGTACCGGACTCGTTCTTCTCAATGACCTCCACCACCTGGCCCACGTGCAGGCTGATCTCGGAGCTCTCCTGCTTCTCGTAGTCCGTGACTGCCACATACTGGTCCAAGAGCAGCGGGTCGGTCGAGCTTGTGTCCCCTTCACCATGCAAAACCAGGGTTAGGACACATTACGTTGCAGAACTTTTATTTTGTAAAAAATAAATAAATAGATTTTCCGTGTTCACTTGGATTTTCCCTCTACCGAGGGAACTCTGAACCATGTTGAGGTAAGCCTCCACCTTCCCCATGCTCTTTTGTTTAGTCGGTATTCGATTGGAATAACCCAAAACATCAAAATACAAAAAAAATAATAATAATACTATTCCATGATCATGGACTTCAGGCGTTCCGTAGACCTTTTGAAATAGTTTTGAGGTCATTGATTTGAAGTGAAGGAAAACATTTTCAAAATGTCCCAAATATCTTCAAAATACATCTTCTAAAATCTATTTTTCAATCCAAATTATTCCTCAGACTTTGATTCAGATGAAGTGGAACAAACAAGTCGGTTGCATTAAAGCAAACGAGTTTTGGAACTGGTGGTGACCACACCATTTTAAACAACTCGACACCGGCACGCGTTGACAAGACGCCGGGGAGAGGCGAGGGCTTATCTTTGACGATGGAGATTCCCGCTCTGGCAAGAGAAGGCAGATAAGGATAGGGCTGATGGTGTGAGCCAAGAAAAGAGATGAGAAGAGTGAGCCAATCAAGGAGGAGAAAAGGAGAGATGGACTAAGTAAGTAAAAAAATTAAATAAGAAGGTTAGTAAATGGCAGCACCAAAATAAAACGTCTAAATTTCAACACGTGTGAAACAGAAAGGCCAGCACCCAGCGACCCAACACCAACGGAAACATGAAGCCAGCTTCAAAACTAGAACTATTAGAAAATTGTTACAAAAAAAAGCTCAGGGCTTAGATTAGGAACAATTTACAATGATAATGCACATTTTATTTTAAACATAGATCTTCAGGGTTTTCGAGGACATTTTTATTACTATATGGTTTCAACTTGTCACTTTTCAACTATAGTGTATTAATGACACATCATCTTATTAATGATGAATAATTATAAGAGAAATGTGTATGGGATGGTTGGGAGGATCACAGTTAATGTCTGTCCATTTTGAGAACCATCAGAATACTGGCACTAGTTTGTATTTTTTGATGGATTAAATTCTCCACGCCAAATTTCCACACATTCCCATAGAGTAACTTCCTCCCTAACTTCCTGTCAATGGCGGGGGGGGGGGGGGGGGTTAGGGAAAACAG
>OOFB01019785.1:12470-27801 GCA_900323305.1 Trachyrincus murrayi
ACACACACACACACACACACACACACACACACACACACACTCTGCCCCACTGTGGCATAAATTAGACAATAATAGAGCTGTGGTGGTTGTCATAAAACACATGTTTAATCTATTTAATTGTTGAAAGGTTATATTCAGGCAGTAGTCTTTGGTTTCATTCTGCCTGAATCATCGTACTGCAGACAAGGGAATGATAAGGTGTCAGTAGAACCCACCCAAAGTAAAAGGAGTCGAAAAAATAAAGAGTTGTGTCAAGTAGTTCCCATTACTTCCTGTTGAACAGTGATTTAAGAGCAGTAGCCAATGTACAGGTTTTATAGACTTTAAACTGTGAACAACTCTGTGATTGAGCAGATTTTGTTATTTGTCAGTGCAGACCATTATCTTTTTTGTGTGCAAATAAATGATTAGTGTGCAAGTAAACTAAGCACATACGCTACTTGATATATTCTATATTTTTTTTCTGAATGATCTATATGTTCAGATTACATTCTAAACATATCACCGTGCAATTTGCTAAACAAATTCATTATACAATATATCATATTCGTATCGAATGAACAGCATGTGCCCTTTTTTTGGAACTTCTAGTTGCCATGATGCGGTACGTGCTAGGTCAAAATGACGTGTGTGCTTGGACAAGATGGTCACGACAGCTGATGTAGCAATTCAATGAGTCAGCAAGCAGATGATGACAAAGCACAATTTCACTTCATTAAAAAAAAAAGTATTTTGCAGACATATCAAGTCTGAAGAGAAATGGTAATACAAATGAACACAAACGCACAATAGATAAATGTAGGTTATTTTCAATAATATGGGGCTGTAGTGGCTTATCAATTTGTCTGGGATTTGGTTGAGTTTGGCAAAGGGTTTTCTATTATGCACAGCAGGGTAGCAAAGCTGTGAAGGAACAGACTGTTGGCGGACAGAAGGTCTTCCCCCCCCAGTCTTCCCCCATACAACGTGTGAGGAGAAAGAGTTTTGGACTAGGCCAGACTACATTACATTTACATTTAGCGCATTTAGCTGACGCTTTTATCCAAAGCGACTTACAAGTACTTAACTAGTTCAGGGACATTCCCCTGGAGCAACTCAGGGGTACAATGGTGGCAGACCCGGGGATCGAACCCATGACTCTCCGGTGCTCCGTCTGGAAGCACTGTTCCTTACCCACTAGACTACCACCACCCTACAGACTAGACTAGTCACTCCTTCTCGTCACACGGAGGAACTGAGGGGGCAACCAGGGCACCAACGTCCACGGCGACATGAACGAAACATACGGTTACATGGTGATGTTTCATTACTCTGACTGAGGTTCTTGGTCACACTGTGATGGAGCGTCTGAATTGCCCGGTGCTCCGATCAGGGACACATCAGCCACAGTTGATGAGGAGAAGTTGAGGATTTTGTTTCTGTGGCCTGAAGGCACGATGGAGCAACTCTCCTCTACATGGGAAATGAGGTACTGAGTGAGTTCTGTTGGAACTCTGAAATGTGTTTTCAATGTTAACAGTAAAAAAAACGGTTGCAGTTTTTGCATGTTGAAGGTTACTTGAAGGTCAGTCCTCCTGTGGTGTGGTGGAGATAGCATGTAGAGACGGTCTGGCCAGTTAGATGGATGACCGCCATGCCGCCGAGTCCCAAACAATGGTAGCCTTTGTTTTGCTTATCTGCCGTTGGGAATCGGGATGTAGCCATCTAACATATCGGCTCTTTTTTAGGGTACGACTTGGGTCAAAAAATGTGCTGTCTCGCCCCAGCTAGAGAGAAAAGGAGGGGAGAGGACAACCGCACATCAATGCTTTACTCTGTGTGGATGGAAACGAGTAATGTAGCCAACCACAGACTACAGACCTATGGGAGTACCTCCCATAGCTCAGGCATGTAAAGGCCATAGAATGTGAAGCACGTAGAGAACACTTAAGAAAAAAACCAAAGGGTTTATATTGGAGATGGGAACTCGATATTTACTCGATATTATGTTAGCTATGTACCTTCTATTAGAAGCGGTTCAGCACGTCTGCTATATTCCTGATTTGAATAATACACAGGAGAATAGCGTAGTAAGGAACCATAGTACTGTGTAAGCCTATGTCTGCAGGCGTATTCCAATTAATTATGATATGCAATTTGGCTTTTAACTTTGATTGGGCGAGGTCCATTTTTTAAAACCGTTAAAACCTCTCCCCAAAACATCGCGTTACAACTCGTATAATGAATCGAGAGCACATTTTATAACGGCTGTTTCCAATGTGCCATGGGGTGCTACGCTCTCTTCTGCCATTGGGTGGAAGCAATCACTTTTTTCCCCATTCTTGTTTCATGCATAATAAAGTTTGAGTAATAGACTGGCGATGAATTAAATCAGCTTCATATCTGGCTATCGGTTGCCTCAAACGGGGTGATTTTGACAAGCAGTTGCACCGGGAGATGGAGCGACGTAGCACAGCCAGCCTGAGAACAGCAATAGCGTCGTATTTCATGTTTTTTCTCCATATCTGCATGTGTGCTGATATAGTTTGAGACATAATTATACCATACTCATTCGCACTCATCTAACCTACTTTTTAAGGTCGTGGAGTAAAAGAATGAAATCTGCCAGCACTTTAAACCTTGCTTTCGTCAATATTTATATAGCCTAAGCTTTGTGCCCATGTTGACCATAAAGCCATAAAGGTATGGCTCATTTTGGGGAAAAGAAAAAACGGGGAATTCTATCTGGCATTCAATTGGGGATTTAAAGTCAACAAATCTAATTAAATGTGTGCTCAAGGTCATTCATTGCCTGGGTCCAGACCCTTGAATCCGCCCACTCCACCGAGTTGACTGATTCTGGTCTGGCTTCGTGACAGTGATTTCTCGGTTGAAAAAGCAATTATCCAATGAGCGCCACGGGGGGGCTAACGATTAGCCAAACAGCGCCACCGGCGGGTACGTTGGTCTCTTGTGATTGGTGAGGGAAAATTGAATCCCCGTCCCCCACAGAAATCTGTTAGAGTGGAGGCAATGTCAGACTGAAGATGGAAATGGAGTATAACGAGTTGACAATTCTGTCTGATATCTGGCTAGGTCATTCATTAACTCTGCCTTTATTATATATATTTTGAGACAGTATTAATATGGACACCGTCATAATTGTATACAGCCGTGGTATACCGTTCTATCAATAGCACTCATTAACACCAGTTAAAGGACTGAATGTCAGTTACACCTGTGGGAGGAAAGTTAGCTGTTATTAAGTGAAAGTGCAGTTCAGATCAGTAGCAATAATGTGCTAGCTACCTCAAAACTCTAATCCTAGTAATACATGCCTTCAGGCTAATCCTTATACAGCTTTTTCTGCCTGCAACATATCCTGGCCACTTGCATGCCATATTTTTGGAGCGTACTTGAACATACTTGAACCTGTTAAATTACCTATTACTGTGTTCCTCTCTTGCTCATACATTTATATTCAACATTACCGTGTATAACTTTCCACTGATCTGAACCATAATGTTCTCCAGCTGCTTTCTGGCCACAGGAGGCAGGAAAGTAGACTATTAACTCTGGGGACAAACTCCCCAGCTCTCCCTTTCTAATCCTCAGATTAGAAATTGATTATTTTTTGTATTAATTTTTTACCCTTACTTTTCCATCCCAAACTCTTGACGGTATTCAGATGATTGGTTGACTTCCAGTCAAAGATTTGGAGTCCAGCACATTTGTGCGCACGCGTGCGTGTGTCAATGTTTGTGTATAACTTGATAAGAAAATAACCTTCTCTACATTATCTCTGTGTCATTCAACACGAAGTGTAACACTAGCACCTAACACCAGGTAAATAGTCTGGTGTTTTTCCACACAAATGACTTCACATTATAATATTATCATATAAAGTCAAAGTTTCTTATCACATGTGTAGTGTATAGCTTGGTCATTCTGTACAGTGACATTCTTACGACAAAGCTATGTAGTACGAATTCAAGCATAAGTAAAAAAAATAATAATAATTTAAACAGAAGTAGCAGATTGTAAGTAAGATGCTGGCCCTGTTTGTCTAATTATAAAAATGTATTGTTAG
The DNA here is from genome assembly GCA_900323305.1 of Trachyrincus murrayi. Classification (NCBI taxonomy): domain Eukaryota; kingdom Metazoa; phylum Chordata; class Actinopteri; order Gadiformes; family Macrouridae; genus Trachyrincus; species Trachyrincus murrayi. The sequence goes on from OOFB01019785.1 coordinate 16,540, forward strand.
AACGCAGCAGCCGTGACTGCAGCACAGCTGGACGTGGTTATGATGGGGAGCCTCAGCATTTCCTTGAATCCTCAGAACTTCTGCAATTAGATAAACCTTCCCTTCCTGCAAAAACCTTTGCACCGGTTTAGACACTTATTTCTTCTTACCACATTGTTTCCCTCATTAGTTCATACCAAAGACCGCGATATGAAGCGTAACTAGGAACGGTGGTTGGTGCGTGGGTGCCTCAGGTGCAGGGTCTTTAAACTGTGTCGCATTGTTGCTTTACCCAAGAGGAATCCTTCCCATGAATGCATAGTAGTCAGTGGCGTCATGTTATTCTTTTCCCCTCTCTCTCTCTCTCTCTCTCTCTCTCTCTCTCTCGCTCGCTCTCTTTGAGTCTGCTAATCTATCAAGCTGATGATATTAGTTGGCGGTAGCCTTCGCCAACACTTGCTGACAGCGAAGGTCACTCTTATAGTTATACATCCTAGTGTCTGTTCCTGCTTCCTCCTCTAGCATGCATCTCACCAGGCACTGAGAAGGTCCTCATCATAGTGGCTCACTGTGCAGTGCGAGGTAGGGCTCAGAATAGACCATCTCCGGGGGGACATCCAGTCAAATGGTATAGTGGGGCTTCGGGCTTATGCGTGCAGACACACACAGAAACGCACACACATAGAGAATTACCCTGCATTTGGTATCCCCTGTGTGCATGTGTGTATGAGGGATGCAGGACACAATGAACAGACTCCAAATCTATATTTGGTTTTATTCACATGATATGGAAGTGGGACCAGTGTTTCCCCAACATGCATCCAGCAGTCAAAATGCGATTTGTTTTATTTAAAAACATATACAGGTGCATCATAGGTGCCCCCTCCTGCACCCCCATCAATTGTTACATTGTCATTATTGTCATTGGAGAAATATTGTGGAGAAATACTGACAGCAAAATAGTGTTCTGCTATGGAAGAATAAAAAAGGCATGATGATACTGTAGGTGGCGTTAGCTCATGAATGGCTTGAGTTTAGACCAAATGTAGGAAGCATGAAGAGAAAAAGTAACACAAGTGACTTAATAATAGAAAGTAGCCTACACATTTTGATTGTGTAGAACAGCAGCAACAGTATTGTGAAACCCAGACGATGGGATGGCTACAAATTGCCGACTGATAAACTGTATGTGGAATCAGTGATCACACTAAAACCTCTCTGCCCCCGTGCACATCAGCACCGTGCACACACACATCAGCACTGTGCACGCGCATATCAGCACTGTGCATAGTGGCTCATCAGCACCGTGCACGGGCACATCAGCACCGTGCACGGGCACATCAGCACCGTGCACGCGCACATCAACATAGCGCACCTCACACATGCCTCAGCACTGCCGCTGGAAAAAATCATAGGGGAAACACTGGGGACCCGCAATGACATATGCACAGTGACTTATTCATTACATTTCTTAGCCAGAACTCAGCCACCCCCCCCCCCTCCCCCCCCCCCAGATTCTGTGAGAATCCCTGTACACTGCACTGCTAGTGTCGTGTTCAATCATCCACTCAGCAAAACATGTAATGCAGAGGAAACAGAGAAGGGGCTCAAGTAGTACTTGAACAAAAGGACATGTCTTTCATGATATGTATGTGTGTGTGTGTGTGTGTGTGTTGGTTCATATATATAAATGTGTGTGTGTGTGTGTGTGTGTTGGTTCGTATATATATATATATGTGTGTGTGTGTGTGTGTGTGTGTGTGTGTGTGTGTTTGTTCGTATATATATATATGTATATATATGTCTGCATGCTTACACAATTACGGCAGCTCCAGCCATAATGGATAAGAAAGCATGCCCCAGTGAGTGAGTGGGCAAGCGAGAGAGAGAGAGAGAGAGAGAGAGAGAGAGAGTGTTGGAGCGTGATCACAAGGGAGGCAGAGCAGAGGAGGAAACGGGAGGCAAGACGTAGAAGGAGTGATAAAAAGAGCGGGAGATAGAGAGAGGGATAGAGAGTGGTCTTGGATCAGGGCTGTGTACCGGAGTCTCGGCTGGGGGATTTGAACGGGGGGATCACGGTGAGATTCCTTGGCTCATGGAGCGGACGCCTCCCACCCTACCCCCACTGTAACGCAAGGAGCACCTTGTTGTGGAAGCGAGGGCAGGAGAGGCGGCCAGAGTTGCTTCCACTTCGCCCGGTAGCCAACCTTGCTTGACAGATGGCACGTTCTGGAAGCTAGCCCGGCGGCCACACTCTTTCTCGCGAGGTAAGGTAACATTTCCTGCCCTTCCTCTTCTTCTTCTTCACCGCTTCTAGTAACAACAACAACAACAACAACAACTCAAAAAAAGGGAAGCAAACCCCTGTGTGCTGCTTGTAGATGCGTTGTGCTGTCGTCGTCGTGTGCTGCCTTGAGTGCGCTCGTGTGCATGTGTCTGTGCAGTGTGAATAGAAACAGCCCGACGTGCACGTAATGCACGTACATGACGAAGTCTTAAAAATAATAGAACAGAAGGTTAGCCCAGAACCCGCCACCACACCAGCACCTGTTCAGAGAGTGTAAATTGGACTTACGTCATGTGTATCATATATACTTTTACATTTTTTTATCTGGTTTGGGATAGAGTTGCGACCCGCCGCTGACCTTAACACTGCAAGCTGTGGGGAGTAAATTGGACAAAAAAAGACAAACGAGGGTGCCGCCGGTCTCCTATCACCGCCGCTGCTTCAAAGGCAGCTTCCTGTCGCCAGCACTTTCATTTATCCTGAGTCTGCATCCACCTGCGCCTTTCTCTGCCGACCACCTGCTCTAAGGGAGAGACGTAAACACTGTGTGTTCCTTGGCCTTTGCTAGCTGACGCCGGTCGACACACAACACAATGGATCAAATGTAACATTTGAAGAAGTAGGAAAAAAAAAGAAAAGGTAATGACCGTGATGAGCACAAATACGAGCCAGCGTGTAGGGAATGTTGGGTGTGGGGCCTGGTGTTTCAGGGGAGGGTCCATAGTGTGTCGTCCTGTGAGCCTTCAAACAGTGTCCAGCAGCAGTCCAAGTGACATTCATAATGAATTATGAAGTACTATCGACGACCATTGAATTCAATTATGGATTCATAATAACGGAATTATTCAAACCTGTCTGAACTGAGATATATAAAGTTGTGCAAATGACCCCATGTGTCTTTAATCTCATGTTTTTTACACTCGTTAGGAGAGGCTGCAGCAGAGGCTTCAGATCAGATGACATCTTTGGAACATAGCCAGTCTTATTGGAATACCAAGGAATTGAACACAATGGCGTTGCATTTCTCAAACAGCTTTCACTGCTGGAATTACATTGTTTGATTTCCCTAGGAAAATAGAAGGCTCGGCCTCAGATGTGCGTACGCAGTGTGGGGAGGTTTTGCACAATAGCTAGAGTTACACACTAACAATAATAGAGCTAACGCTTGCTCTTGCTACAAGGAGTAATTACACCTTTGTTATCCCCAGTCCTTTCTTTCTTTGCGTGTTTTCTAGAAGTGTTGAGTGGGAAGCAAGACAGCTAAGACCTAATGGAACTGGTAAACCCCCTGCCATGGTTCCCCTGCAAAAACCAGGAGCGGAACCAAATATTCATTATATATCCATAGAAATATAGCAGGAGACAGCGCAACAACAAGTGAGAGAACTAAATGTGCTTGGCATTTAGGCAGTTTTGTCAAATGTATCTAAAATGTGTATTTCTTTCTTTTCTTTTATACTTGGTGCTAAAATAAAAGCACCTGTTAAAATGTGTGATAAAAATGTTATTTAGCTCTATGGTCCCCAGGCTGACCCACTTCACACACTTCACAGACATAATGAGACATCGTCTACTAATTGGAGTGTTCTGTTAGGAAGGTCTGGTTACAAGTGATTTGAAATTGTAGGGCTGAGGTTCTGATTCAAATTCTGATTGGAATTCTACTTTCTGTTTGTGTACAGTTGTAATGGCTGGTATTTTCTAGCATGTCAACATCAATCAGTATTCTATACCTGGGCTTTTGTTCCTACCATATGCCTTCACCGTCAAGGCTCATTCCTCTCGGCACAAATTGTACAGATATTGATACACTGTACAGTGTTGTTGTTGTTGTTGTTTTTGATGTAGTTCAGGGAGTTTTCTTCGCAGCATTTTATTTTTAGTGTTGATTGACCATGGATGAAGATGGATGTTGGAATTCTTCCATGACCAGGGACACTCCACCCCGGTGTCCAGCGTCTGTGTTGAGCGTCCGCATCATTACCTATAGATTAAGACCGCTGGGGTCGTTCTAGCAGACAATGTGACAAATAAGGTGATTTGCAGTCCCCAGCTGTGCTCAGTGTTTCGCCTTAAATTCAACTTAAATGGCAGGTCTGTAGAATCGGTAAATTGTTGCGAGTGAATGAGAAAGGGGTTTTTTTTTTTTTCTTCAGTCAAATTAGCTTCATATCATTCTTTGACCTTTTACAGCGCGTGTCATTTAAGACGATTCAATCTCTGGGGTGAAGCGTGAAGGCCAAAAGCAATCAAGTTCATATTGTGTTGCCGTGTGATTGAATTTTTGGACACACATCATCTCTAAATGATGATGTCTACGTGAAGCTCCGACACATCCTTTGACCCTAACCTTTGTAAGTTGTGATTGTAGTGTTTAGTAACGGGGGCATAGCCGTGTTGAAGTGAGGAGAAAAAAAAGAGAAAATGTGTAGGCAGGGGGTGGAGTTGTGCACATCTATCCATGGGTCGTTGGCTAAAAATAGCATCATGAAAGTGGCGGGTACAAGAGAAGTAAAGATGCTGAAAAGCAGTATTTTTAGGAGTGCTGAGATACATGAAAAGAGGACTGCATTCATTTTTCATATTCAAGACACATTAACATAACAACCGAAGTACTGTCCTGCTACATAGTTCCAGATTGAATGCATGTATCATGTAACAACATACATCCGTCTATTCTTCTGCAGTCTGCCAGATATCGCATCATGGAAAACATTATTGCACGCTCTGGGATCTACATTGATATTTTGCTATTATTAGCATGTGAGTAATAATCGACTTAATCTCTGGCTATATATTGCTGCTCACCATCAAAGCCATTTCTATAGTGTCAAGTGACAAGTACCAATCTAATGTAATCTAAATCTTATTGGAGGAGTGTTGACTTTAAACTGTAAATCTATATAACCTACAAGATGGATGCGTTTATTAGCATTCCCTCACTTGTCCTTCTGCCACCATCAGGCAGACAGCTGCCGTGGTTGACACATTCATTTACTGACGAATGATTATAGATGATCTTAAGACACCGCATGCGGAGGCTCATTAAATCCACCTTTTTCTTATTAATGTGACGTCTTCCATCCTAGAGTGCATTGTGACAGCTTTTTTACGGGCTAGATATGAGTCCAGGGCGATTAGATATTGAGGTTACATGATGTGAACATTGAGAAGAGAACACCGGATAAGGAAGGACTGGATATTCAAACATGTTTATTTTGTGTCCCTAGGATAACGGCAAGATTGTTTTAATCATCCAATAAAAAATATAGGTCAACATAATGACCTAATATGACCTAACGCAATGATCATTTTGACCCTTTTCACAGAGATGTAGTCGTATGGGTCTGCTCCTTGTATGTACCAGAGCACGGTCAGTAGACTAATTACTGTTATGAGCAACACCTGTTTGTCCTACAATGTGTGAAAAGGCTCTGTTGCTCCAAGATCATTCATTCTAACCAGACTTATTCTGTAGCAGGGCAACGTCGGGAGACTAGGAGAAGACTTTATTGATTGCCCTGCCGCTGTTCTCCTTAATCAATCCTGACACAGCTACCATGTCTCGCTGTTACACATTAGTGTGTCGATTAGGAAGACGCTTGTATTAATCCATTATCCTGATCTGGTTTTGTTGAGATGATGAGAAAAATGACTTACTGTGCCTGAAGGTCTTTATTATTGTGATATTATAGAAACAAATCAAAAACTCATCTGATGGAAATATGTGTCCCTTTGTTGTGTTAGAATAGCAGTAGTGGGTTTCATCAATTGCTTCAGACAGCTCTCTGTTTGGACATCTGAAGCATTACGAGAAGCCATCCCTTATGATGGTGTCGTTAAGTAATCATTGTTGAAGTGTAAGTGAACCCCCTGTTTCACCTCAAATTCTAACACTGAGATTTAAAAAAATACCTTTTGGGCTAAGAGTTCGAGGAAGGAGGTTACGACCCCATGGTTACGACCCACACCAACTTTGTGATACTTTTTTTAAGCTAGTACCGTCGTTGTAGCGTTATAATGAGCGATGTTGGTTATACTACAAGTGTCCCACACACTGGTTGGCAGAGACTGGAAAAAACAGGATTTTACTCCTGTTTTCTCTAAATTGCGGTCTTATTTTACTAACAGTGACAAAATGGCATAGATTACTATGTTGACGATCATATAAGATATACCTTACCACATTTAAAACAAAATACAAAAAACGATTTTGGGTTCACTGCCTCTTTAACAGAAGTTGGACGAGCGTGATGTTGATGTAATGTGTTGTGACTATGAACATCACAGGCTTCTGCCGTAGCTGCAGAGAAATAAGAACAGAGCTGCTGTCACAGTCCCTCGGTGCACTCATAGCTGTTTTGTAGGACGGCTGCAGGATGGCAAGATAACCGCTCCGAGATCAACGCCTCATATCGGGTTTCTGAGTAAAACAAAACGACGAGAGGATACCACTATCTCTCTTAGTGGTCTAAGGCTCCGCTTCCTGTCTTTAGTCACATGGTGTCTTTACGAAAGAACATAAAATATACATATAATACACCTGGTATTCAAGCCTTTTTTTTTTACTTTGTTATATTATATTATTATTAATATTATTATATGTTCCTTTAAGACCGTTATGTCTTAAGTGATTATCATCGTCACCTTCTTGTCCCCTGATGTTACCCAATGCATGTAGCGTTGGGCTGATAGCGTTGGGCTAACGTATTAAGTGAACGGACAAGCAGCGTCTTTGAGAGGCTCTAGCTCAATCTGGTTACGAGTGTACATGTAACGGGAACGAGTGTTTACATAAACGTTCTCCTAGTTGCCTGGACTTCATAAATACACACCATGAAACGCTTTAGAACTGCGTTAAATCCCTCATTGGAAATACATGGAGTCTGAGTTAACAGCCATGCTGGGTATGGTAGTTCAAACCCAATGGAAGGTTGTTGATCGGGGTAACTCCGTTTCAAAATGAATTCCTTTCATTCTCTTAATCACTTCAGCAGCATCTGTCTCACAGTATAGATAAACTGTTTCCTTCCCCGAACGGAAATCTGATAAGCTGATTTAATTGCATTGTTTATCTCCTTGTTCACACGTACCTTGTGATGTCACACTCATCAACAGGATATTGTTTGGATTATTAGGTCTTTACACCCTGCAAGAGAGAGAGAGCGATGAAGCGCTGAGAAAGAAAAGACACCAGGGCTTATTTCTGAGGAAGCGCAACTCGAGGACTCCTCCACTGAAATGTTCTTAATGGCCATAATATTCCCTGACATTTGGTCTCATTGTATGGCTTTCTACAGAAAAGATAGATGAATTATGGTATTGTAGCTGCAGAACAATTTGAGTTCCTGTGTTTGCCGTATTAACACCGGGGGCCTGATTGTTTTAGCTGCTTGGAAACAAATGAACCTCCGGATAAACACACTGAATGAAAACCTAATGCCAAGCCAATTAGTCAATTACATTAATTTCTTCTTGATTAGGTACAGACATTTTTCCAGCCAGTCCTTTAGATTAGCGGCTACGTTTCCGTTCTAATGATGAATACGAACAAAACCATAACATGTCACATTGTTATCTTTACCTTGGAACTTGCTTGAGTGAATCCACAACGCGGAAAGCCTGTCCAATGAAGGTGTTTTTTCTCCTCGCTCGTGAATGATAGCACCCAGAAGACCTAGCACGTTGATTTAATGGGCGGCTGAGAGTCCTTGACTGATGTCCACTTCAAATTCCCCAGGCTATGGTGGCATATTCATGTGTTCAGTTTTTATTCGATTCTTATTCTTATTGCATTGACAGTTCATTACGTGTGCTCGGGTAACAGTTCAGCCTGTGTACTCCATCTGAATGGCGCAGCTGTATTGTACATAAGTGATCAGTCTCAGAGAGCAGTCTACAACACGGCTTTCATCTCAGCCAACTGAAAAGACAAGACATCTATTGACTTGATTTCAAAATACGTAATATATTACAGTTGATAAGCAGTGATTCATATACAGGGAGCTATTGTTTGTAACAGTTTGGTTTTTGAGTATGAGAGGGTATTAGAAAGAAAGAATATGGAAAAATGGTTAAGAATGGTTAAAAATGGTTATTTACAGTAACTGTGTGTGTGTGTGTGTGTGTGTGTGTGTGTGTAAAGCCTCTTAGATTTTAGTAAGAGATTTTTTGTTATTGGTGAGTTTTCGCCCCAACTAAAATAATGAGGCCACCATCTTGTATTTTTCCCTATGTTTGGAACTACATACTGCTTTAAAGAAATGAAAAATAGTAATACACATTTATAAATAACTGCTTATATGTTGAGTAACAAAATGTAAAACCATATCTTGAAGGGATCCATCATTGCTCTCCCACTAGTTTGAGAATAATGCTATCTCACAACTTTTACAACACTGTTGAATCTGTCTGTATATGCATGACAAAAATACATCTGAATGTAAGTATCTAAACTCATGATGGAAGTAACGGGAAGTGAGTTTGGCTACAGGGGGTCTTGCAGTGTTTTCTTTGAAGTGTGTCCCTGCACTGTGTAACACTGATGCTGAAAAGAAAAAGAAGTCATTGAGTCATAATTTTCCAGTTTCTGCTGACTCATATGTAATAATAGCAGCTCACATTAGACACATTCTTTGTGATGTGTCAACCTTTCATGACATTCTGAAATGCATTATCGTCATGCTTCAATTTGTTCGTTTTATCATGTAGGCCTTGAGTTGTACAGTTAAACAAATTATATAAAATCTATTGCTGCAAGATTGTTCAAATAGGAGTATACAGTTGACAATGTTGGTGTAATAATAATAATAATAATAATAATATAATAAATAATTACATAAATAATACATGTTTTTATTTTTATGAAAAAGTTATAAAAAGGATACTTTTTTATATATTAGGAATTCCATAAAAAACCACATGAATGATAAGCTATATATATATACTATCCATGGTAAGTAAACCCCTGTTTTAGCAGGAGAACTTCCACCGACGAGTTTCAAAAAATGCGATCCGAGCAGTCATGACGCAGTTTTAGAAAAAACTGACACATTGGGTTCAATAGGTGCAAGTGCAAGCAATGTTGTCAAAACCCACGTGACACTCGCTCGTTGTTTTTAGCTGGAAGTAGCAGAGAATTTCTCCCCCCGTTTAACAACTTCAGTCACATTTTAGTCATAAATAACACAGAAATGTTCACCAACCCAAACAACAGATGTTCACAGACCCAAACAGAACCGTTTTCAACTGGAAATTTATTTGATTCCCAAAGTTGAGCAACAGATTGCCAATTGCCAATATTTTTAACGGATGCATTGCTTTTTGTTAAAGAAGAGCCTCACCCAGGGGTGACCTTATTGAAATTGTAACGCATGATTCATAAAAATAGACAATAACACTGAAAGAAGTATAGTAATCTGAAAATAAAATGGCTAAACATGGCTGCAAACCAAATTTCACCTTCAAATTGTTACTATGGAAACCCTTTATTCATTGTTTTCCGTACGCTGTATTCATGAATTCATATATATTCTGGGTGCACATTTTGTATATGAAAGAGTTCTTTCATGAGTGTGTGGAAAGCAAGGACCCCAGGATCCAGTGTGTGTCTGTGCTGGTGGAGCGGCCAGACAGGAGGCTGAAGATGGATGAGATGTGAGGACATGCTGCAATTACCCCGCCCTGCCTTGTGCCTAACTCATGGCCATCTTCTCCCCACATCTCTCTCCCAGTGTCTCCCCGTCTGTCTATCTATAGCTCCCTCTCTCACTTTCACTCTGTCTCTCTCTCTCTCTCTCTCTCTCTCTGTCTCTCTCTCTTTCCCTTTCCCCTCCCTCTCTCCCTTCTTCTTCTTGAGGCAATCAAATAATCACACACATGAAGTATGTACAGTGCAGTGCCACAGGCTGTGTAAGCTAGCAAACAAGAGTTCAGCTTAAGATCAATAGGATAGTTTGCCTTTTCTCTTCTCTGATAATAAGGCTGCTGGTGCTGCCTCACTGCCACATAATGCCTCAGGTTAGGGAGAGTGGGGAGTGTGGCTATTTTAGTTTTTCTATTTTGTTCTTTTTGCTGTCACAACCTCACCACACCGCTGAGATGGTGAGGGTCATATGGTTGTCAGAAGGATTCTGGCACCCAGGGGGTTATGGTGTTTTAGCTGCAGGCTACTGCTGTAAACAAGCTTAGCATGCTAATACTTGTGCATACAGTGCAGTACATTCTATCTCATAGATAACTGTATTACGTGAATTTGATGATGATTTAAATATTTAATCACTTTATTCATTCATGGTGACCCGATGGATAGCAGTTAATGCTTTAGCCTGGGTTCGAAAAACCGAACATGGGCATGTGTGTGAACAAAGACATGCAGACAAGGAGACAAAGACATGCAGTCCTAGGCTGCAAATCTTTGATCTGAACTGGACTATCAATACAGAGCGCTTCCATTAAAAAAAAGAATACAAATAAACAAAACATTTCTGATATACACTTGGCATGATGTCATAAAACCACATTGTAAATGATGCGGTGTGAATAATGCTTTGATTATAGTAGTTAGTAGATGGTAGTTCAATAAAAAATGACAAACAAGATGAATTACCTAGTATATAGTCTGTGTCAGAGGACCAACTATCTCTATGTCAATGTACTTTCCTGATGTATAGCCTAGGTGTGAAGCATGCCATAATAATGTTACAGAAGCAATCATGAAGTGTAACTGATGTTTATACATTTGACTACAATGTTACCCAGACATTGAAGACCTACAGTATCTTTGGTCTTACACTCTGATTAGTGTGTGTGTGTGTGTGTGTGTGTGTGTGTGTGTGTGTGTGTGTGTGTGTGTGTGTGTGTGTGTGTGTGTGTGTGTGTGTGTGTGTGTGTGTGTGTATTTCATAATGTTCTAGGATCAATGAGGACACTGTGGTGCATGCATGCGACCATGCATGGGGCATGGAGGGACATTTTCACAGCACAATGTGGCCAAG
>OOFB01019798.1:0-10930 GCA_900323305.1 Trachyrincus murrayi
GAAAGAGAGGTAGAGGTAGAGAGAGACAGAGAGAGAGAGAGAGAGAGAGAGAGAGAGAGAGAGAGAGAGAGAGAGGGGGAGAGGGAGAGAGATGAGAGAGAGAGAGAGAGAGAGAAGGGGAGAGAGAGAGAGAGAAGGGGGAGAGCGAGAGAGAGAGAGAGAAGGGGGGGAGAGAGAGAGAGAGAGAGAGAGAGAGAGAGAGAGAGAGAGAGAGACAGACAGACAGAGGAAGGTAGGGTAGGAGAGAGGGGGGAGAGAAAGAGGTAGAGGGGAGAGAGAGATGTATTGAGAGAGGGAGGTAGGGTAGGGAGAGGACGTGATGAGAGGGGGAGGGATGGGTGTGTTATGGCTGTCGTTGGCCCCACCCCCTAATCGATAACATTAAACAACGGCACCATTACGATGTGATTTGATTGTTAATAGCAGAGGCAGTAAAGCCTGCATCAGCCTCTGGCTCTAGCTCCTGTATACTAAACAGCAGCGTGTTTAGCAAGCCTTAAGGCCGGTTTATACTCTGGGTCAAAGAGTAGGTACGCCACGGGTCTCTGAAGTTCCCGCCGTAGCCCACAGAGGCCGCCACCGTCCGTTACCACACACACCACCTCCAAAAATGTAACTGCACTTTGTTACCCGCTTTGTTTTTCCTGCTACGTTTTTTTTGGTTAATTTCTGCCGATGGTGAAAACAACATGGAGCGGATCGAAGCTAGACGAGTTGAGGTGGTGGTGTTGTCTTACAAAGATCACCAGACGTCACTGAACTTGTAGAAAGAAATCCTTTTGGCAGTCTACGCACGTCACTGACGGAAGCAAGCTAGCACAGCGTACCTCTGGCGGATAGATGACGCAGAAGTATAAATCAGCCGCTAGAAACGCACACGCACACGCACCACCACCACCACCACCACCACCACCACCAGCACTGTTTGGATCACAGAGTAGGCAAGGCTGGGAGGAAATTGCCAGAAGCTCAGGCAGCGGAGGGAGAAAAAAAGGAACGCAGCACACTTGATCGATTTTAAGCGCTGTAACATTTATTAAAAGTGAAGCAGCGTGCTTACCTGTTGGAAATTGAATGAATAGAACAATAAAAAGCCCTCAGGCGCTACCGTCGCCACACAACGCCGAGGTTTCGGCGGCCGTGATTGGCCTGTGAACGGCAGCTTGTTTTTTCTTGGTGGGGAAGTGAGACGTCGGGAATTGGAACTGTGTCCAGATCATGTGTTTCTCGGGCCGTAGTTTGAAGTCTTCTGCAAAACGCAGACCGGGGTTACATTGATGAAGCAATGCGGCAGAATGGGGAGACAGAAAAAGGTGTTGGTTTGGAGATAAGGAAGCGTTTGGGCCGAACGACACGCGGTCTGCTTAACACTGGCTTGATGTGGTTTGTATTTTTATGTTTCTTCCTCTTGCCGCTCGACTCGCAGCGGGTCAGTGGAGCAGAAGAAACGTCTGACCGACCATGACGGATCTTCACTGAACCCATTCCAACGAGGCCTCGTCCAAACCGGCAGGCCCTGTTCTATAGGTCCGGCGCTCCCAAACGTTGTCATGCCTCGATGTCTCCGGGGGTCCTCTTGGCCCAGGACCCACCAAATATTTTTACATTCCATGTCAAAAAAGTCAATGAACCTTTCTGGCTGTGTATAGTTGAACTGTAGTCTCCAGATAAAGAACCTCTATCTCCTCTACCCCTCGGTGAGATTAGGTTTTGTATTTTTGCCATTGCATAGGATGAGATGAAACATACTAATGATGAAATGAAACAGACAGACGTGTAGGTATATATATATAAATATATTTATATATATATATATATATATATTCTTCTGCCTCCTGCGACCCATTTGGTTCCCTTCTGCAACCCACTTAGGGCTCCGACCCGCAGTTTGAGAACCACTGGTCTAGGTGTTCTCTAGAGAAGAGCCGATGTATTTTCTGTTGAAATACGAGTGAAATAAGATGAAAATTAGATCCCCCCCCCCCCCGCCTTAGATCGAAGATTAGCGGGTTTTAGCGCGAGATTCCTCCGACCAGCGGACGGAAAATGAAGCGGAGTAAGAGAATAGCGGTGGTTTCATATCGCTCTGTGTCATGAGAGATTACCATGGCGATCCAGCGACTAAAGACAGACGCTGGCCCCGCTCGCTTCATGATTAACTGGGGCTTTTATTTTGGAGTACTCCATCAAGACATGAATGCAGTTCATCAATTTCTACGCAGAGGGAATCCGACAGAGTAATTAACCACTTCCTCTCGTTTTTTGTCAAATAAACAGCTCGTTATTCATGTGTCGTCTGGAGATCCGAATAGTTTACATTTGGCAGGGGAAAAAACTAAAAGTTTAATTTCGAGATTTTGCGTCTTGATGGTCACATGATATCTGGTGCGTCCATGGCAACAAGACCGCCATGTTTAGCGGCGCCCGTCGTGGAAAAAGGTCTGTTTCCTCTCACCCAGACCACGGCACGGTGAAACCATCTCGCCGTACGCCAAGTTACACAAATAGAAAAACCTGCAGCTTGTCCTGTTTGGTTCACATGTACGTATGCGGTCGCCAGGCGGTTTGGTCTCGTGATGGCAGAAGACCAAGACCTACGGGGAGGCAGCGTTCTTTAGTGTCTCCAGCCCTCGGCTCTGGAACGGTCTGTTAAATAGCTGTTGATATTTTTAAACCAAATCTTAATACCTACGTTATTTTATTGTTTTTTTTCTTCTAATCAAGTGTGTAATTGTTTTGGGGTTAAATCTCTCAAACGTATCTCTGTAATTCTAGACGTGTTTCCCTTGTTAAGATAAGATGGTGCTTCAATTCATCACAGACGGGAAATCCCGGCGTCATGGCAGAAAGTCCGTAGTGTTGATAAAGAGATCCAAAAATGTCAAAATAAGCAGCATTGCAGTTTTGCAAAGCGCTATATAAATAAAGATTGACGGCGGTTCCTCCTGACTGAAAGGGTGTGATAACGTATGCTAATGTCAGGTACTTCAGCACAATAACTCGTCAATGTCAATGATATAACGCAAGCATGTTCTTTCTTCTCTCCTACCGAATTACGGTACTTACTTACAAATAAAGATTTTCAGTCGAAAATGAAATTATGGTAATCTTTTCCACTAGTTGAGCAAAAATGAACAGCATAATTAATTTCTCCATGCATGCATACATACATTATTTCACATCATATTGAGGCGAGTGAGACATTAAGAAAAACCACCTTGGAATCAGGGGCTTTCCACAGAGACAAGTTACAATACACGTAATGTCCTCTTTCAGAAGGCAGGGTTTTAGAGAACTGTCGCTGCCGTAGTAATTACAGACTGCTCAGCACGGGGAGCTTACTGTCGAACCTGGAGCTGTCAGCCACTCACTAGCCTAACACTGTCCAGTGTCCACCCACACACACACACACACACACACGGTAAAACGTTCACAGGGGGAAGGCTGATCATTTTAGCCCACTAGCCTGAACGTAAGGGGATTACAGGGCATTAAGGACGGGCAACGCTGGTTCATTATGACTGGGGCTTTTAATGTCGGCTAACTCCACTGTCGGGATAACGGGAAGTAAACGCCACATCAAGATGTGAAATGTGAAGTTAATAAATTGTTATATTTCTCATGAAAACATGCTTCCACCTTTACAAATGTAATTCAAGCTAAATAAGTGTATAGAGTGAAGGGGTTTTTAATGTTTTGAAGAAGTTTAGTTTCAGAATATGGTGTTGGAAGGTTCAGGGTTGGAAACCCTGATGTGTCCACAGCCTACGTCTGCAGACATTCAGCGTATGTATGATTGTATGTATGATTTGATTACATTTTCCTGCACATTATCCTGCACCCTTTATAGGTGCCCAGGACATGCTATAAGACACATGAAAAAAGACCACTTTGAGTGGCTTTGGATAGAAGAGTCTGCTAAATAACTAAATAATAAGTAGAATGGAACATACTCCGTTCATCAAAAAAATGAGAAAAAGAAAAAGCACTTCGAGCAGGAATTGTTAGAATAATGATTTTAATTTTGCAAAAACCAATACACGTATCACTCCCTGTTTTCCCCTCCTCGTGTTGGTGAGAAAGAGTGTGCGGATCGATACTCAATTAAACTCTGTATTTATCGGTTTACTCATCGGGGCGGCCAGTCAGAAAATGTAAATATATTTCGGGGTGGTTTGTGACCCTGTCTGAAGGAGTGAAGCTATGAGGACATGCAGACCCAGCGTCCAAGATCCTAACAACCTTCTAGAGACCAGAGACATCACCGATACACATCTTCCAATTATCTCAAACTAGACGCCAATCAAGCCACTGTATTGTATATAAGTTGTTATATATATCATATATTATATATAAGTATACATGCTTGTTACTTTTGTCTTTATATCTTATATTTGATTCTCTGTATTCTATATTGTGACAATATATTGTACTGAAGATGTATCTGAAACCTAAGGACCCCCGTTTCACCGACGAGACACAGAAAGCCGTCCAAATTCTGAGGTGGACAGACGGTGTGTAGCGTGGAGTTCTCCGTCTGTTCATCTGATCCATCGTCTGATGGATGGACGGGTGGGGAAAGGTCTCTCGGCTGTCGCAAACATTCATATCCTTCGCATCCGCTGCCGAGTCTCCCTGATCACCCCCCCGCCCCAACTCTCGACCGGTGGTCGGGGGATGGGTGGGTTGGAAATGATTGATTATGATGAGGGAGGAATTTGCAAAACAAAGACGCTCCACTTGATTGCAATCCTCCACCTGCGATGAATTTTAATATAACCTTTCGAAGAAGACATTACTCACACGCGCCAGCTCGCAGGAAGCTAGCGGGAATTAGCCAACCGGACCCGGGGGCTAGTTTCAACCAATATGGCCTCCATGTGTCTGGGTTAGGGTTAGAGCGTTTCTACGGGTTGTGCTCTCTGAAGGCTACACAGCCATTACTGTAGCGTAGACGCAACACCGCATCAGGAAAAGTCCTGAAAGTGTGTGTGTGTGTGTGTGTGTGTGTGTGTGTGTGTGTGTGTGTGTGTGTGTGTGTGTGTGTGTGTGTGTGTGTGTGTGTGTGTGTGTGTGTGTGTGTGTGTGTGTGTGCGTGCGTGCGTGCGTGTGTGTGTCTATTTTCTCTTCCTTCCTTTCCATTATCGGGTGCTAAGAAAAGATCCAAAGTGAGATTCTCTCTCCCCAGATTCGCTCCGGGTCACCGGCTTCGCGTGCATTGTCCTCCTCGCGGTTCAGAATAATAAAAAGTCCCTGAGAGCGATGAGCGATTGTTTTAACTTCAGGGTTCAGACATGTTTTCACAAAAGCCGTCTTCACTGCTTCTTGTCCGGGAGAAGCTGCAGTCTCCATGTTTTATAAGACTAATGGACTTCTTCTTCTCTAGTCGATATCAGCGGCCGGACCTCCCGGAAGGTCCTGTCGTTATTTATAGAGGACACTAATGTCCATTGTTGTTTTTACTGGCTTCACACGCGAGCTGGCTACTTTGTTTCCCCTTTTGTTATAGTTAAAGTACAGCCACTGTTTTAGTTAAAGTACAGCTACTGTTTTAGTTAAAGTACAGCTACCGTTTTAGTTACACGGCGCTGCTTTTATGAAGTACTCGGTGGTTGTAACATAATAGCCCAGCTACAAGTCATTTAGTTTTACTTGTAGAACAGAACGGTTTTTAAAAAGAAATGTCCAGTGGTCGTCCAAGTGTTGAAGTTTATGGAGCGGTTTGTTTTGTTATATATTTAACGCTTTCCGTACGATGATGATGTAAAATATGAACACGCTGCAGACTTGGACTATGACTTGGCTGGGTTACAGAGAATAACATGTAAATATTGATTTTACTCTGTGTTGCAGAACAGTCGGAGCCACTGTCTAACTCCGGGCTCCGCTCGCCACGCCACCACACAAGTAGTAGGCCGACCTTTGACCCCAACTGACCCCACCTCTCGACAACGCCAAATCGACCCTGCGGTGTTCTTGTAAGTATACAGACTGTACTGAAGTATATGTGCTGTAGTATGTGTAAAGTACTGCAGTAGCATTATATGTTTGTAAAGTACTCCACTATATGGAAAATAATGTAGTATGTGTAAAGTACTACAGTGCATGTAAAGTACTGCACAATATTAAAAGTAATTTAGTATATGTACTGCAGTATATGTAAAGTAATGCAGTATAAATAAAACTACTGCAGTATATGTAAATGAGTAGTATATGTAATGTCCCAGACAGTACATGGGCGTGGTACTTTTATTTTTTGTTTCCTTGCTTCGATCTCCTGCCAGAAAGTGAGAGTTGCTGTGAAACTCGACTGATTTAATTTTGCCTTGTCAGGAAATATCTCTGGCCGCCCTAACTCTCCGCATCCATTCTCATTCATTAACCCATCGACCAATCAGATCAACAAAATAGTACAACACGATACAAACTAAACTAATACAACACACATAGCACAACAAACACAACACAACTAACACAAACTGTTCAGTCTATAGGGTGGCCATGACAACAAAATCTCTCTCTCTCTCTCTCTCTCTCTCTCTCTCTCTCTTTCTCTGTTTGTGTAGTAGAGCCAGCAGGGCGAGGTCATCAAAGCTCAGTTGTCGTGGAGGGAGGCATGGTGTGTGTGTCTGCACGCACACATGCGTGCATTCATGTACGTGTGTGTCTGCACGCACACATGCGTGCATTCATGTACGTGTGTGTGCACGCACACATGCATGCATTCATGTACGTGTGTGTGCAAATACATTAGTGTGTATGTAGGTCTGCGTGTGTCCGTGAGTGTGTGAATGCATGTGTCTCTGGGTTGTCAGAGTGCATGTCTATTGTAGATGTGTGATGTTGTTTATGGCGCATGCATCTGCATGCATTGTTCATGGGCAGTCATGTATGTGCTCGTACATGTGCTGTATATGCGCATGCGTTGTGTATATGCATGTGTTGTGTGTGTACATGCGTTGTGTATGTGTGTGCGCTGTGTATGTGTGTGCGTTGTGTATGTGTGTGCATTGTGTATGTGTGTGGGGGGGCGGAGGCAGCGATCGATGCTGGTGTTTTATCAAACTGTGATCCGTGCCTCCGCCCTCCGCCCCTCCACCTTCTCCACATTGTGCTGACGGAGGATCCAGAGTTCACAGCGTGCTTACTGCTTGGGGTGAGTCTAACCGCTTCAGGGTTAGGAACTATGGGGGATAATTGGTTTCTTGGAGTTGAATGTTAAATAAGACATCTTAATCCCACACTGGTATTAAGCAGAAGGAATTATGGGAGTAGTTCAGATATAGTGAGATGTATGGGAGTAGTTTGTATATCCGTCTTGTTGATTTGAAAGGTGCAAATCAAGCTATTCGTAGTATTATTACTATTATTATATATGTCAAGGAGACGGTGGCCTGAAGGGTGTTATACCGGCGGTATGCGGGAGATTAAAGGGTAAGAACCAGGCCACGCTGCGGAGGGAACCTACAGGATGTGTAACATCTGTTTCATCCTGTTCTCCAGAGGCTGTGTTAGTAATGACAGGGTTCCAGCCCAAGGTGAAGGGCACCGTGCTACCTCCTAGCGTCGGCGTGTTGTGTTGCCGCGGAGATGGCGGCGACGGCGGGACGTGAGTAATGAAGTCGTCCCAGGGGAGAGAGAGGAGAGGGCGGGCTGGCCGTCACTGTGGGAACAGACAGATTAGCCCCCCTGGGATCTCAGAGACTTCCAGAGGACGTAATAAGAGGCTGAGGTAACGGTGAGGATGGGGCGGGGACAGTCACAGGAAGTCATCATTAACCGCCCGTTAAAGCCCTATCCGCCCACCCAATGATGAGGGATGCAGTGACTTCACCTGATCTGTGATCTCTCCATCTCATCTGTCAACTTCAACTCTGTGGGGGGAGGGAGTGTGGGAGGCGATGGGAGAAGGAGAAGGAGAGGAGAGAGAGAGAGAGAGAGAGAGAGACCCTCTGTGAGACACGCTCAGTCTTGTCTTCTGATTGGACGGAGATGACATGTTTACGAGGTCGCGCCATGGATGGCCGAGACGTGGCCCCCCTCTATCTGTCAGCCCCCCCCCCCGCCCCAGAGCAGAGGTGGGCGGAGGTGGGGTAGAGTTTCCACTGTCTGGTCTGGTTCTCCATCTGTAACACCTCCTTTATGAGTCACCTTGACAAAGATGTCTGACAGACGACTTTGTCTCCCTGCATGTTTCTAAGAGAGAGAAGATACAGGCTGCATGGGGGGGAGGGAGAGATGAAGCGTCCGGTACAGAAGACGCATCGGAGAGGGTGGAGAATGTTTGTGTACCACGGGTCACAATCCATTGAGGGAAATGTGGCTGGAGGGAGCTGTTATCTCAAACAGTCTTGTGACATTTACAGATGGTCTAGTATTTATGGAGATTACCTCCACAGCCACCTGAGCACCCTCCTGAGAAGCTTCAGATCTTCCCAGTGCTCAGTGTCTCCTCCTCTGGAGACCACTGACCTTCTTCAAAGACCCATAAGAAATTATACCTCGGCCCGAGTAGAGGGTGGCTGGGCCTTGGATGGAGTAGGGACTTGGGTGGAGGCAGGGCTTTGGGTGGAGGAGGGCCTTGGATTGAGCAGGGCTTTGGGTGGAGGCAGGCCTTTGGGTGAAGGCAGGGCTTTGGATGGAGCAGGGCTTTGGGTGGAGGCAGGGCTTAGGGTGGAGCAGGGCTTTGGGTGGAGGCAGGGCTTAGGGTGGAGCAGGGCTTTGGGTGGAAGAAGGGCTGGGTGTCTATAGTATGTATAGTATGAGTCGCTGGCCACCGGGCGGCTAACCCTCTTCTGAACCCGCATCTCTCTGTTCTCTCTTCTCCTTCTCCATTCTCTCGCTCTATTCTCTTTCTCCGTTCTCTCTATATTCTCCCTCTCTCGTCCTCTCTCTGTTATCTCTCTCTCCCATCTGCGTCTGGTATTACTCTCGTAACGCGCCAAGAAGGGAAAGGTTAGCCATGAAATACTTGTATTTTTATTCAGCTTGAGGTGCGCTACTCCAAAAACAGGGCGAGCTAAGGCAACACCCTAAGGAGCAGACCTAGCAGGCACATTTTGAGATTGATCAAAGGATTAAAACACTGAACAATTGTAAGTTTGCAGCCTAGTTGATGAACCAGTAAACGACTTCTAATTTCCGCATTACAACAACCTAAAAGGTCTCAGTGACTTCGTGTAATGATTCTCCCCATACGTGTACCTTGACTTTGTCTTGTTAACTCTCCTCACATCCTCTCTCCTCTCTCCTTCCTCTCGTCTGTTCCTCCTCTCTATCTTGTTAATAAGTCATATTGTTAAGTACTTTAACTTTAATTTATTAACATCATTAATAAGTAATATTGTTAAGTACTTTAACTTTAGTTAGGTAGCCCATAATTAAAAGAAAGCGGATACGTTTTTTTCAGTTTTTTTCAGCTGGCACAAGATTGATCCATGTTAGCTTATGAGTTTACAAGCTAATATCACACACACACACACACACACACACACACACACACACACACACACACACACACACACACACACACAGGATTAAGCCTATAGTCAGTGACTTGAGTGTTTTTATGGCTCTATATGTAACTTTAATGTTCTTGTTATTATAGCCAGCTAGGGCATTTCTAGCTATCGATTGTTAGAACTCCTAACAACATTGTGTACGTTGTGTACAGAGTTGGCCTCAACTTTTATCATTACACTGACTTACCTCTCCTGAATTGCTCCTTTTTTTCTTTTAGTTTTTTAAAAAGCCCCTTATGGTCATTGTGTGTCTTTGTACTAACCATAGAATGTAGGTAGGCTGTAGCCTACTTCTAGAGAGGAGAGGTGGAACATATTGGGTTCTAGAGAGGAGAGGTGGAACATATTGCGTTCTAGAGAGGAGAGGTAGAACGTATTAGGTTCTAGAGAGGAGAGGTGGAACGTATTAGGTTCTAGAGAGGAGAGGTAGAACGTATTAGGTTCTAGAGAGGAGAGGTGGAACGTATTGGGTTCTAGAGAGGAGAGGTGGAACGTATTGGGTTCTAGAGAGGAGAGGTAGAACGTATTGGGTTCTAGAGAGGAGAGGTAGAACGTATTAGGTTCTAGAGAGGTAGAACGTATTGGGTTCTAGAGAGGAGAGGTAGAACGTATTAGGTTCTAGACAGGTAGAACGTATTGGGTTCTAGAGGGGAGAGGTAGAACGTATTGGGTTCTAGAGAGGAGAGGTAGAACATATTGGGTTCTAGAGGGGTTCTTGTGAGCCACAGGCGTGGGGACGTGAAGCGGATCCTTTATTCTAACTGGTTGTCCTTGTGATGGAGACACTGTGGAACCCTCCGCTGAGCATCTCTGGTAAACAAAGCGCACGCAGCTCTACTTCACAAGATGAATGCCCACTCACCAAAGGAAATGGTATTAAGTCCCCAAAAAATGTATTTAGATAAACATCTCTTAAATTACGCCGTTTCTTTGATTTATGTCTGCGTGTAAACCGCTACACTAACCCGCTGCAAATCCAATTTCTGTTTTAGTGAGATTCATCACTTAATAACGGAAAATAACCTTTAGGCACTTTTAAAACACACTCCATTTAGAAAGCCGAGACGTTCTTAAGTGAAACAGCAGAGTAGCCCGGCAGCCGGCCGCTCCTCCCTCCCTTACGCCGTATTTCCTGTGCGATAAATGATGCATAAGGTTGCAGCCCACTGTGTGATGACCACGTCAAACACCCAGCGTGGCTCTGAAGGTGTCCATCTCCTAGGGCTGACCGGTGAGGACACACACACACAGACAGACAGACAGACAGACAGACAGACAGACAGACCACTGGCTTCTCTTTCTGATACCCCCCCCCCCCCTCTGGTCTCCCAGGTGCTTCATGTTGAAACTAGGTCGCTTCTGTTCCTTCCTCTGACCGTGTCTCTGACAACACGTCTCCACACGGGAGG
>OOFB01019811.1:23319-34674 GCA_900323305.1 Trachyrincus murrayi
GAGACAGACCATGGCCTACTACCTCCAGGAGTACCAGGATGGCCACATAGGGGTGGAGCCACTCACCATGGCCCTGTTTGAGCTCTTCAACACTCATGCCAAGGTACCTAAACTAACCATCTCTAACCTAATACCTAAACTAACCATCTCTAATCTAATACCTAAACTAACCATCTCTAATCTAATACCTAAACTAACCATCTCTAATCTAATACCTCAACTTAACCATGTCTAACCCTATATACAAACTTAACCACCTTTAATAGATATATAAGAAACATTGCATTTTATTTTGTAGTTTTGTGCTTCTTAAACTGAGAAGTTGTCAGGGTTGATTATACATTAGGAGGATAGGATTGGACCAACCGAAAACTTGACTGAAATTCTCCAAAACAATCCTGATCCAGTACCACTGGGCATCGACTTGGCAGTCTTTGTGGTTTAACTGTTTCCATAGACAGATTTTTAGCAGAATGTTGTGTTTTCCAGTTGTCCATGCTGTCGGAGGTGCGGTCGCTGGTGGCTCCCCAGGATCAGGAGGTCTACGATGGGCTGGTGTTGTGCCGCGAGCGGGAGGCTCACAGGGCCTGGTACGGAGGCCTTGGGTCTTTCCATCCACCGGCCCTCTGCGGCCATGAAGCCAGTGACGGACATGTCCACTTTGCCAAGGTATGGGGCTTATTCCCTTATTCACCGAGCGGCCACATTCAGTTCACCCAATGAACCAAGGTGGCCGCTATGTGAATAAGAGTATAACAGATCCTGAACATAGTCTGGTCTCATTTACATTTACATTTACATTTAGTCATTTAGCAGCAGATGCTTTTATCCAAAGAGACTTTCAAGTGAGGACAATGAAAGCATACAATCAAGATTGGAGTAGCTACAAAACAACTGTAGTGCTGCACGAGGTAGTTTAAAAACAACCACTGGAGAGAGAGTGTAGAGTAGCCATAGGAATCTCTCTGAATTTCTCGTCTTGGATCAATAAAGTACCACTATCTTATCGTTTGTGGTTATGAGGTCACATCCCTTGGGTTTATACTGTGAGGAACAGCTCTCCAGAGGTCCATTTATAACTAAATGCGGTTTGTTTGTTTGTTTTCTGGTAAATGTTTCTATTCACTGGGTCATTTCCTGAACTGGGTTGAGGGAATGTTTATCTCTGTCAGTTGGTTTTGGATATTGTGATTGTTTTACTTTGTCTTTGAGCATCACAACATTAGAAGTAACACATTAATAGTCAGGATTATTCACCTCTAACACAACTGTTTCATGCTAACGTTAAATCTAACTGTTATGCTAAATATGTTGTTTATGCTTCACCAATGTTACAAACATGTGTGTGTGTGTGTGTGTGTGGGGGTGTGTGGGTGTGCGTGTCTATGTGTCTCAGTGTGTGTGTGTGTGTGTGTGTTGTTCTGGTGAGATCCTGCTGGCAGTACAGCTTGCCACAGTGGTTGTGTAATCGTCTGTGCCGACATCTTAATTACCCTGGTTTAAAAAAGAACCACTCCCGGTAAAAAGCTAATTGCAGTTAATTGCTAGTCACTTAGCTTCTCGTTAGGAACCAAGAGGAACGTGTTAGCCACGATGTTCCCTCACACTGTTGTCTGGTCGACTGTATGTACACTGGATTGACGTGGAAGAGGTTAAAACAAGTTGTTTTCATTTGGACTTGATGTAAAATCTACCATTCCAAGTCAAACGCAACCCCAAGCGAAAGCATGTTTGTGCAAGAGATAATTACACCTTTCAACGTTTTCCCCGTTCAAGAGTCATGATCGTTGATAAAACGTCAATACAGCCTCTTAGTCACAGCCATGTTTTATTTTCTTCTCATTCTGCTCTTCCAGAGCGTCCGCTCCGAGGTGGGTAAGGTGGACCACAGTGAGGCAGCGTGTTTGATGGCGTTACAAGGTGTCGTGCTGGTAGGTGCTACGGTTTGATCTGTGTGTTTTGTGTTGCATGTTGTTGAATGTGTTTTGTAAAGGGTTTGAGTATTAGCTACAGTTAAAGCTACATTAGATCTTCCCACGGTGGGGGGGGGGAGCAAAAGTGGACCACAATAAAACAGTTTATAGATAAGTATTCCCTGGATGGATTGACTCGTGGATGAGCGTGTTTTATTCTTGAGAAACTTTCTAGTTCCGATTTTCTTTAACGGAGTGAATAGCTGCAGTAGAAAAGTTACATAGCGCAGGTTTATTGTATTTCAACTTGTGTAAATGTATTTGAACGTCTGTATTTAACATGTATTTGAACGTATGTATTTAACATGTATTTGAACGTATGTATTTACAATGTATTTGAACGTGTGTGTTGCAGGATGAAGTCCGGCCTTCGTCTGCCTCTCCTCCTCCCTGCCAGCACCAGTCCTCCGTGGGCCACGCCCCACAGGATAGAGGCCACGCCCCCCAGGAGCGGAGCCTCACCAGACGACCCTCTTCCCGTCTGTCCCGGCCCGGCTCCGCCTCCAGCCTGCTATTCAAGGGCCCCACGCGGCTCCTCCAAGACTGCCTCCAAAGGTCCCTCAAGGCCCTCCCCATCCCCTTCCCCGTCTTCGTCCCCACCCCCGCCCCTCAGCAGTCTCCGCCGGTGACGGCGGGCGAGCCATCCTACTGCGTCTGCCCTGGTCCTGGCCTTACCAGGCTCCTCCCAGACCCCCCTCTCCCAGGGTCCCTCGCTGCCCACACCCGACACAGCAACCCCCAGCTCCACCTCGCCTCGGAGCTCGACCAGCACCACCTCCATCACCTCTACCTCTATCACCACCACCCCCATGCCCACCACCACTACCCCTACCTCTCTGCTTCATACCAGGCCGGGCCCGGTGCCGGGATCCACACCTGCCCAGGGTTCCTGCCCCAGCGGGACCCCTCCGGCTCCCCTGCCAGGGAGGCCATGGTCACTACGCTACGATCAACCGTCAACCATCAACCACACACACTCCACAACGAGCGGTCGTCCACCTCCTCTTCCTCCTGCGTCCCCCCGACCAAGTCCGCCTCCTCCTCCAAAACGGCGTCTCCGATGCCGTCGCCCCGCCCCTCTCCCAGCCCCTCCCCTTGCCCCACCCCCTGCCCCTCGGTGGTCATGGCCAGCCCGCCCTCGTGCAGTCTGGACCGGCCCCGCTCCCCGGCCCTCCTGCAGAGGGCCGTCGACGTAAACCTGCTGTCGGCCGAGTGCCGGCCCCAGCAGAGAGGTAGGTTACGACTGACCTCGTTCCCAGGCGTTCTCATCTCAGGACGGGACGCCTGGAACGGGGTTCTTCAAATGTGCGTTATTGGCAAGAGAGAGGGTGGGACTTTCGAGCATGCTTTTGAGGGAGCAATATCCGTTTCAGTTACATGGTTTTAGTGGCAAGAGGCGAGAGAGAGTGAGGGACTTCCGATAGAGGGATATCCGTTTGCGTTGTTTCGGATATTTCTGCTTTGTCAAATTCTTCGTCAAAAAACTCCTTGCCTTTGTTGTTGTTCTTCTTGTCATGTTCTTATTCTGTTAACTGGCATACACAGCTCCTGGTTCTCTTTGGGGTTTAGACGGGTTGTTCTCTCTGGGGCTTAGACCAATGGTTCTCTCTGGGGTTCAGACGGGTGGTTCTCTTTGGGGTTTAGACCAGGGGTCTTCAACCTTTTTCAGCCCAAGGACCCCTTGGTGGATAGAGAGATGGAGCAGGGACCCCCTATTAGATATTTTATAAAATTGTGTGTTGCGTTTTAGGCCTGGCCTATAATAACATATTCATAATGCCTTATTAACCTATTTATATACTCAGTTATAATGCTTACATTGGACTGCATTTTTTTGGACTGCATTTTTATATAGCTGCATTTTTGCATATATGCATTTTTACATTGCTGAGACGTTTATAAATAATCATTATTGATGTATGGAGGCTAATACATTTTTAAGGTGTGTGGGACAATGAAACATTTAGCTTAACTTTAGAGGGTTAGGGTTAGGCTTTAAAAAATTTGCTTATTATTACCTATTATTGGTTGGAGTGTACTCAATATTTAATTTTTTGTCTAAAATATATTTTTCAAAATTTCACAAAAATTTGTTTGACATCCAAAAAGAATTGGCGGACCCCCTGCAGTACCTCCGCGGACCCCCTAGGGGTCGCGGACCCCCGGTTGAATATCCCTGGTTTAGACCAATGGTTCTCTCTGGGGTTCAGACGGGTGGTTCTCTCTGGGGTTCAGACGGGTGGTTCTCTCTGGGGTTTAGACGGGTGGTTCTCTTTGGGGTTCAGACGGGTGGTTCTCTCTGGGGTTCAGACGGGTGGTTCTCTCTGGGGTTTAGACGGGTGGTTCTCTCTGGGGTTTAGACCAATGGTTCTCTCTGGGGTTCAGACGGGTGGTTCCCAACCTTTTTTTGGCCCATGACCCCATTTTCAGATCAGAAGAATTTGTGCAGCTGCCTGCTTCCACAGACATCATTTAACACAGTGAACATCTGCCTGTAGTATCAATGTCTCAGTGGACATATTCACATGGCGCCACACACTGTAGTTCATCCATGGCATTAGTCAGTCTGTTTGTATTCAAGGGACCTTTACTTGACCTATGTAATACTTTCATGTTTTCCATTAAAAGTGCACCATGAAATATCTACAGCATCTACAGCAATCTCATTTGCATTTCAGGCGAACCCAGGTCCCCGACCCAAAGTTGGGAAACACTGGTTTAGTCCCTAGTCTTTAGGGTTTAATCGTGCACATGCATCTGGTTTTGCATTGGTGTACACTGTAGCCAATATCTGATCCGTGCGTTGTGCGAACATTATACTTGTGTTTGAATCTCTAATACTTTTTAATTGACTGTGTTGTCAACCAAAGTCAGTCACATGACAGGACGTGAACATGGTTGGATATTGACGGATCACAGCAGGTATTACAGTTAGCTTTAGAAAGTGTACTGTTTGAAGCAGTCCCTCGACAGTGAGCTGTTCTGGGCTGAGTCCTGTCATGTTATTACTTTACGTGGTTGGATTTTAGTGTAGGAATAGCAGGGAGATATTAAGGGATGACTGCATAGTACCTCACAGTAATATATGCTCCAAGCTTCACCCATCTTCTGTTTCTGTGAGCCAATGGGATTTGAGACATTTCTGTTGAATGTAAAAGCATCATGGATTTATTGTTAATGTAGTTATTATGAGTTATATGTTTAAATGTAGCTAACTATAATTTAGGAAATGTCTTTTTTGTCAGATAATACATTATAGTTGATAAAGTATTTCCAAACACAATGGTCGCTAGACCATTTGTAAATTGCAAGGTTTCCTCGGGAGAGACGTCCTCCCTACAGACTCATTACTGATTCCAAATGTTTGGTTCAGAAACTCTGGGGAAACGTTTAACTTTACGTCTGAACCTTGCCTCTGGATAAACCTCCTCACGATAACGCCCTGCTTTTACCTCCATCCAGGCGCCACGCTGTCTCAGCAATGGGACAGCGGGCAGACGCTGAGCGAGGACAGCGGGGTGGACATTGCGGAGGCCGGGGGGGTTAGTAAGGACGGGAGCCCCCGACCCAGTAAGAGCCAGCCGGGACCAGCACCCGGGGAGAGACCGGGGAACCAGGGACCCCCGGTCCACACCCCAAGCTCCCTGCATGCACCCACACAGGTGAGGCTGGAGGAGAGGTGACCTGACCGACCCCGTGGTTACGGCATATGGGCTTTCGAAAATAAACTCTTAAAATAAACCAAATGAAACCAAATGTTAGCTTGAGTTACAAAACTATCGTCTGGAGGGCAAGACTTTTGTTCTGCCAGCTCTGGTGGTTAATGAAATAAAAGCTTTTACTGTACATAAGAGCAGACACAAGAAGGAAAGAGAGGCTGAAGCACACTTAAAATATGACTTGTGACATGTCTTGACATGCAGATACAGGAGCAGGTAGGAGTCATAGATGGAACACAAACAGAGGAACCAAAATAAACTAACAGGCGCCCTTAAATAACAAGTCATTTGATGGTGACAAATTCTCACAATGCGCCAGCGTGGCATTCTGGGTAATTACAGACACTTCAGCACAGCAGAGGTGCTGACACACAACAGACATTTAGTCCAATTAATATTTTCACGGAATGTTGGGTGACTTCAAAAGCACATCTAATTACATAGGAGTGTGTCGTGGGAGTTTTCACATACGGTTTCTACTTGATTTGTCTGCGTTGCTGATGCTTCAACACATGCAGCTGATATTCTTAGCACCCGTGTAGTAAAGTATGAGTAGGGTATAAGGAATGTTGTGATTGATATTTTTTTGTGAATTAATGACTGACTGACTGTGTGACTAACAAACTGACTGACATTCTGACTAACTGACTGATTGACTTACTAATTTATTTATTGATTTACTAACTCTCTCTCTCTCTCTCTCTCTCTCTCTCTCTCTCTCTCTCTGCAGAGCGGGTCGGTGGTCTCGCTGCTTGCCCCCTCCACCCTGGTGCGCGTGATGAAGAACGCCAGCACCCTGGGAATCGCCATCGAGGGCGGAGCCAACACACGGCAACCATTGCCACGCATCGCCACCGTACAGGTGGGGGTCCGATGAACGCGCTCGAGAAAAACTCGCCAGTCTTTTGGCAGATGCTGTCATCCAAAGCCACTGTACAGTGAATTCAGGCGTCTTGCTCAAGGACGCTTACAGTTGGACTGTGACATTTGGGGTTCAAAGTACCTTTTGGCTGGGAACACCCTAACTACACAAACGCAAACACCAATCAAATAACACAACAAAAAATCGATCCAGTAATTTAATAGATGCTGTAGCACTGGACCCTGCTGCACGCCACTGAAGTGACTTTTCAGGGCTCCTCCTCCGACACCAAGACACAGGTGGTAATGAGTAAACCGGTTAATTGCAGGGTTGTAGTAGTTTAGCAGGCAGAGCAGGTGGTACGTGCTGACATGCTAGCGCTCCTCCTGAGTGTGTGTGGTGGTGGCTGGTTTAACCTGTGGGCCTTGATTGGCCAACGCCCCACAGGTGTGCAGCCTCACCCAGCCCCAGAGTCTAATCAGTCTGACTCAGACCAGGTGAGGCTGCTTGAACCAGCCACCAACAACACACACTCCACAATGCCTTCATAATGAGCAGGTATGGGTTAGAGCATGCTCCTGAATCGTAATCGTTTCAGATTGAAATAATCCTATAGTGTGGCCCCAGCCTTAGCCATTAGACTATTCCCCAAAGCTAAATTTGCATTTGTTTTTACTGTGATTATGGCGGTGGATGGTTGTTAAAAGTATACAAATACCCTGGTTAACAGATATATTTATTGTTATATTTCTATTTCAAAATATATAAATATTTGTATATTCATATTTAGAGACAGTTGTGTTCTGCGGGCCTCTTAGTGGATAATGGAGGTTGAGCCTGTGAACCGGGTGAAGAGAGCTGAGCTGGAGGCAGGCAGATGGAGAGAGCAGAGAGGTCAGACAGTCCGTCTCCTGGATGTTTTCCCAAGCGGTCGTGGCAGGGAAGAGGGCGTTAGCGGAGGGCAGATAACGGTCAGCTCGGAGGAGACGTGTCAGGCTGGGTCTGTTGACCAGCTGTCTGCCTCCAGGAGGGCAGAAGGCTGGAGCTCCAAGGCCTCCTTCTCTCTCTCTCTCTCTCTCTCTCGCTCTCTCTTTAGACCCACTGGCTCTGTCTGGGTCGAGGACAATGTCTTGAAACACACTTGACACAGAGAGAGCACTTAAAAGTACACACACACACGTACATACCGCTACACACACAGGGACACACATTCGCACTCGTAGACACACACTCACTCACTCACACCCTCACGCGCACACACACTCACATCAACCTTGGTTCTGTTTCTTCATCTCTGTTATCTTGACTTGTGCTATGAACTCTTGTCTCTGTGTGTGTTTCCTTCCTTCCTCTTCCGCTTCTAAATATCTCAACATCTCTCCCTCCCACCCCCACCTTAATCCCACCCCCACCCCACCCCAGAAGGGAGGCTCCGCCCACAGTGGTGGCCAGCTGCGGGTGGGTCATGTGATCCTGGAGGTGAACGGCGTGTCGATGCGTGGTCGTGAGCACCGGGACGCCGCGCGTGTCATCGCCGAGGCCTTCAAGACCAAAGACTCGGACCACCTGGACTTCCTGGTGGCCGGCCACGACGTCTAGAAGCTCACGCTCAATAAAGACAAAACATCAAAACATTAAAAAAATAAGTTACAAACACAAAAGAATGGACAACAATTCAAGGGGCAAGAGAAATGAACTCTGACGAGACTTGGATTGGTTGCACTTTCTAAAGTTTTTTGCACAACTGTTTAAAAAAAAAAAAAAACGAACACCACAGCAGGTTATCTGAGGAGGACATCTCTGAGGACACATCTGAGCGGACAGAGAATCAGTTTAGCATGTTGACACGATACCGGACAATCCCGGGTTAAGGCAATTGGCTTTTTAATGATTTCACTGGAGTAAATAACAAAAACAAACTAAGCCCTGTGTTGTCCTCAGCTGGCTCCACCCATCTGGTGCGACTGTGAGTGTAGAACGAACACTCCCAAAACTTTTTTTTTGCCAAAACTGAAGCATGCTCATTGCTCTGCCTTAAACCACACATTTATAATATTTATCCAACTTTCGTTAGAGAATTGTCAATTTCTCAATGAAAGGAAAAAAAAACAATCATCAACCAATGAATATATGTTTGATTACTCTTTCTCTGGCATTTATTGTAGAAAAGAAACTGTGAAGAAAACATTATTTTAAAGCTACCTGTGATTAGTTTACTTGGGTTTGATCGAATATCAATTTTGAATAGCTATTTTGGAGCTGGCCTTTCCAGGCCCAGAAAGAAATACTGATCATGAATCAACAAGAAACGTTGTGGATTGAATGTGTGTAGGCCTACTGGGTAGTACACAGACCGACAGTCATTCTACCAACCAGGAGGTGATGTGGTTTACATTTTATAACTTCTTCTGACGGTATAAGCTGTGCTTCTGCTGAGAGAAACATTGATGAGGTTTGACTAATAGAAGGACTCAAGCCATCGCTACGGGCAACAACGCATGATCTGCGTCTGGGAATTGTAGTTCAACAAACAACAGAACTGTTGACGTGCCAAAGTCATCCTATGCAGCTTTAACAATAAGGGGAAGGAGATTCACAAAACATACTCTTGACTGAAGAAATGTATTTAAACATATTTGTTTGCACTGGAAACATGTGATATGATAGAAGTCTATATTTTTGTCGCTATATTATCAACAGAGTATACTCAATCGACGGCTGAAGTGTCGGAATTGGTCGATTTGATTAATTGATCCACATGGCACTGATGGACGTTGGATGCATGGACTCGTGAACAACAAAAACTAAACTAATATATGGAATAATATAATCAGTCAATATCAAATCACTATAATGTATAGTGTGTAGATAGTTTAAAACCATCCAAATGCCATCTTTTGTAATGCTGCAATGTGTATAGTATAAGAGTTATAATATATATTCCTCTATAATATAGTATCCTACAGAACCGTATGTAAATTCCATTGTATAGATTAGTTTCTCTCTCAATTGTTTTTGCAGATTTTAGAGAGTTGCTTGTATGCCATATGTACAAAATATATAATAATAAAAAGCTGTACTCCAACTCCATCCAGTCTCCCACACACGGTCCAGATCAAGGCAGCAGGTAGAATATGCAGGTGAGCATAGCGCCATGCTAATGTGCAGTGAGACTGATGAATCCGTGGGCAGGGAGGAGTGCAGTGTTCCAGGGAAATACAGTCCGGTATTTTAGCTTCCTCGTGGGCAGCGTACTGCCACAGGGTGACAGGGAGAGAGAGAGAGAGTGTGGGTGAAAATTCATCAGGAAGTCCAAAAATAAAATGAGACTTCCCGAAACTTTCCTTTGTGGATGAGTGTCATTTAACAATTCATATTTCAAATCAATTAGTTAGAATTTTGAAAATGAATTGGGTCTGTCTTGTTATTTGATGTAATTTGTATTGGTTGATTTAGTTGAATCCTGATTTATGTATTATTGAAGGAGAAGCACAGATGGGTTTTACTCTGAATGTGAACTGGGGACTGTGACTGTACTAAAACAGAAACTAAAATCACATCTCTTCCAAGCAGAAATTAGATGATTACAATCAAACTGAGGTAGAGAATTTGGGGTTAAAAGTCTAAATTATTTAGTGTTTGTCATCTACAGTGTTAAACATATTTTATTTGGGATAAAACCTTTGGGTCAATTGTTTATTGTTAAACACGTTTTAATTAAATGTAGGCTGCATTCAATTTAATTGAATGGTATCTATCTATCTATCTCTGTCTCTCCGTCTGTCTGTCTGTCTGTCTGTCTGTCAAACTCAGCGTTGTCAGCCCTTTCCGTTGTGTGTAGCAGTAGCTCCCCCTGTGGTTCTACTAGTGTATTACATCACTTTTACTTTCATGTATTCTCACAGTGCATTTTATTCTCCATTCATATTCTCAAATATCTGTTGAATTCAATAACACATACAGTATGCAACATCAAGACCACATTAAACAAACCAGCCAGGGGACAAATATTTAAATATTATTAATATCGCTTCAGTCCTAGAAGAGCCAAGGGGAGACTGCATTACCATGCTGCATAATGTGTTGACGTTTTTAAGCCATCTGAGATCACTCTAAGATAAGTAAAAGAAAAGCTTATCCATCAGCTTAAACCCCTCAGGCAACTTAGGGAGCAACAAGGAAGCCACAGATGTTAGTAGTAATAACAGAAGCCACTTTAATAACTCAACGTGTACATAATGCAAGGAGGCGCTTGTCCTTGGTTGTTCTCTTTAGAAGTATGTGTTTCTAGGAAAACTTACAAACAAACAAGTCATATAAATAACTGGACAATGCGCATGGACAAAGACAACATACTAAGTGCTATAAGTAAAATACTACTACTATTACAGTAAATTACACTATGGCGTTATTTACTTTTAATTTCCATTTCGGTTGTTCACATTGTCATTTCGGACATGTCGCCTTATATCAAACATTTTTACACATTATGGCAAGCATGTAAAACATAAAATAACAATTGTATCTACCATGAAAACTGCATGCTCTGTTAGACAAGGGGAAAATTGATTGTCCTTTTAGAAAAAAACATCAGATCCATAAAATAACAATTCTTTTATTTTTAATTAGAAAGCACTGACATATACTATTAAAATGTCGTTAGCATTCACGATTAGCTAAGATTAATTTTCCCGCCTTTTTGTTTAGTCTCATTTGTCAGTCCTACCCATTTATTGTAAAACACATTCATTCTTTAAAGAAACAATATAAAATGAAATAATAATACATAAATCAACCCAGC
>OOFB01019812.1:4260-17350 GCA_900323305.1 Trachyrincus murrayi
TCCTGGTTCCATTACCTCACTGTTGCAGCCGTGGCTCCGGCCTGCTAGCGGCCCCAGGAGAGAGAGCTGCAGTGGGTTCTCATCTCCGGCGTGGGCCCCCCTGGCCCCCAGCCTGCATCTGTTCCCCAGACATGCGTGCAAACGCTTGTGCGCACACACATGTGCACACATACACCAGCAAGCACATGTGGACGTGTACACGCAAATGAGAAAGTCCTTACACACACATGCGTATACACATGTACATTCACACATGTACATCCACACCTACACACACACACACACACACACACACACACACACACGTATTCATGTCTACAAACCATAAGCATACCAAGCAATCATACGCCTTATTTCCCTATCAACTGACCTCCAGATGAAATGATCATAGAGAAACAATGAGAGGAGAGTCTCAAGTTTGTGTTATTATCACTAACCCTTGAGTAAACTATTATGATGCAAAGATTGAGTTCATGGTATATTTAAGTGGGATGCGATCCTCTCGTTCCCAAACCAAATTAGGTCAGTAGTCATTCGGTAAACCTTTGTAATCTTCTAGCTAGGTCTCAATTTCCAGATTGTCTCTTTCTCAGACTCACACACACACACACACACAGTTACGTAAACCACCTGGCTGCATTGAATCGGGACTTAATAAAGACTTATTCTCTGACACCTACTTACCCACATTTTTGGCTCCCTGTTGCCATGAAGCCATAGAAACTATGGATGCTGCTGTAAACTGTTTACTAGGACAATTATAATACCTTCCATTACATCGAGACAAGCTCTCTGCGTATCGAGTAAAACACATGTTTAGAGTGTTGGGACAGGGAGAGGGGAGGGAGAGACGAGGAGGGGGAGACGAGGAGGGAAGCCGGGGGGGGGGCGAAGACAGCTGAAGGTTAGGTAAATGTATGCACAACGTGGCATAAAAGAGGATAAATAGGAGAGAGACAATGGGGTCAAGGGAGAAAAGAGGAAAGAGAAGCACATTTTATGGTGCTTTTTTTTTTTTATAGCACACAGCTGTGAGATGCTATGAGTTAGCACAACCTCGACATCAGGTTGGATGAGTCTAATTTACATCAGTCAAAACAGTTGAAAGATTCCAAGGCCAAATGTTTACACCGTGTGTGTACCTTGGAAGACAGTAAGTGCAGTGCTCATATGACTAAACAGTTTATTCTACGTCTACTCCTCCGAAATGTAAACTAGCCATTGTGAATCTCCGTTTTGGTGTGTTTAATTGGTGACTTGCCATTCAAAACCAACACATCCCTTACCTGTCGCCCGGTTTGAATTGAGCTTTGTTTAAATTTCCTAAAAAAACAGTTTGTTCATGTCCAGGATGTACTAGCGTCTGACAGTGCTACTAGCATGGAGTCACTGTCCAGGTATGCACTGATTGACTCATAAAGGAAATGTAACGTCAATTTCCACTGTCTGTGTACTTAAGGGCAAATATAATAACCATTTGGTGGTTTTGGAATATTGCTGCTGTAGCCTTTTGTGATGAGGATGAGTCTTTGCATGAAAGTTTGAGGCAATGTAGCCAATTTTTCCTCTGTGTATGGCTTTTTGGCTCATTGTGCTGGATGTTGACCAACCAAAGCATTATAATACACTATTTTGTGGATAGACATTGGGAATCGGTAGCCTGATCAAAGACAGGGTTTCTAAAACGTCAATGCATGATTTTTTTCAAGACTGTGGGTCCCCAGTGATTGAAACCTAGCCAGGTTCCATCCATCCAAATGGCTACAATTTCATACATTCACTTGATGTTCAGTGTCATAAGGAGATTTTCAGCATGGTCTGAAGGACTCCGGAGACCCGTAGCCTGCCATTTTGTGTCAATTTCCTGTTGAGGTCACCATGTGGTTAACCCCCTCACCACCAAAACCAGGGCCGTCTGTCACGCCCCACTGCAAACTGCACTTTCTCATAGAGCCAGCGGAGAAACCATAGCTGTTACATCCCCCTGTCAACCAATGTACACTTTGGGCATGCATACAAGCATACACACAGACACAAAAACAAACACAGGTATGCAAATACACAAGCAAAACCAGTGGCAGGATAGTCTAGTGGTTAGGCTCCCAGCCGATAGGTTCTAGGTTCGGAACCCAATGTCCGCAGTCTACCTATAATAGGCATCTGTCCTTGAGCAAAATGCCTAACGAATGTATATGTATGCCACTGAAAGTTGTTTTGGATAAAAGCATCTGCTAAATATGAAGTATGTAACCATTGATCTGGTCTTTAATCAGGTCTGACTCAAATTCCTGGGGAGATCCCACCCGAGACCACACTGCTGGACCTGCAGAACAACAAGATCACAGAGATCAAGGAGAACGACTTCAAGAACCTCAAGGGACTGCATGTAAGGAACATTTTCCATTGGTCTGCGTACTCTGCTTTCAAATGGCAACTGCAAAAAGAGAGAGGAGGCTTCAGTACTTCAGAAACCTCAACATATTGTAATGATCAATGGCTCAAGTAAATACGAGGTTCAAGTTGGCATGCTGGTGTTTGAATAAGTGCTCAAAATGAAGGAGTATGGTAATAGTGAAAGTCAAGATGCACTTTGGTTTGCGGTCCTCACTAGTAGGACAGAAAAACTCCAAAGAAAGTTATCAGCGTTGATAGACAGTTTTGCGTGTGTGCGTGCACACAGTTGCACACCTGGCTTAGTTAGGAATCATTCCCCCGTAGAAGCGTTCCAAGTACTGGGACCTAAAGAGCCTTACGTCATCTCCCTCTACCCCAATAACACTCCTGACTCTACTCCCTCTGTTTATTATCCCTAAGCAGTGAATCCTCACCACCCGATTCCCTCAGTGCCCAGGTGCATGGAAAGTATGCACCCCTCGCATCTCGCAGTCTCACTCCATTAAACTCACATAGCTGGCTTTCATGTCAATAAATATCTCCGTTTGACAGGCTCCAGTGTATTTTCCACTGCAACATGAATGACCTCTCAAAAAGGGAATGTAGGCCTAGCTAGTACGTGCATTCCCTCCCATTCCGCATGCAATTTCTCCAGAAAAAAAAACAACTCGGAGTCAACTCCAAACTCACCCCGACCCTCCCATCTGACCGCGCAGGCTTGGGCCCTGACTCTGGAATATCAGCCCTGATTAGACGCATGATGAAGAATGACTTGAAACGTACACACTGAGATCACCACCACTAACCCCTTCATTTTCTCCCCCCTCCCCCAATTTTCTTTCCCAAGGCCCTGATCTTGGTGAACAACAAGCTTACCATCATCCACCCCAAGGCCTTCAGTTCCCTGCACAAGCTGCAGCGCCTCTACCTGTCCAAGAACTTGCTCAAAGAGGTGCCGGCCAACATGCCCAAGAGTCTGCAAGAGCTACGCATCCACGAAAACGCCATCACCAAGATTAAGAAGTCCTCCTTCCAGGGCATGTCCAATGTCATCGTCATGGGTAAGGAAAAGCAGCCATCTCGCCTACCTCCTCAGGGGAAGGGGAGATGACCTCATATGGAACCTGTTTTTTGATTCTCATGGACAACGCGGCAAGCTGTGTTTGTTTATTTGCTGACACCGACGTATCGAGAGTGCTGCCCGAGCGTTGGTTGTTTTCATGGGTTTATGGAGTCCTTCTCCCAAGGAGGTGAAATCTGCGTAGCTAGGTAACCGCAAACAAACAAGAACGCAATGTGCTTGACCTGAAGTCAGGCAAAATTCCAGAAAGTTGAAAAATAGGTTAAGCTAGCTCTCATGTACTTGTGGGTGTGATCATGCTTTCGATTCGGGTCAAGTAGCTCTCCATGCGCTATCCTTAATGTCAGGTGACTAGTACCTATTAGTCTTATCTTAACTTTTTTTGTAAGATTGCAGGATTTCGAGAATGAATGTCCTTAAAAAAAAAATGTAAAAGCCCACTCAAAGTTAGTGTTCCATAGCAGCATCTGCTTGTCTGTGTTTTCCATTTAGAAAGGAATCTCAAACGATTTCCCCATCTGTCTCTCTTTGGCTGTTCACAGCCCTGCCTCTCCCCTCCTTGCGGCAGTCTAGGGTCAACCTGTGCTCCCTCGACACAGAACTAAACGGGTCTCTGAACCAAAATACTGTGATCCGTTGCGTTGCCATCGTGACCGATCGGGCAAAGCAGAAATTCGTCTTCACCAATTGGCACAGCGTCTGACACAGACGCTGAGCTCTGTTTTGGCCAAAACAAAACAAATGTGTTTATTCATGTGTCTGCCGTGTGTTGCTGTGACACATCTGGTGAGGGACAATGCTGAGGGATTCGGTGAATGAGAGTATGTCCCTCTTTGTTTTCCTCTCTGTCTCTTAGTTCTCTGCTGCTGCCCACATCAATTCATTTTTTCGATTCCTTTTCAGAGTTGGGGTCTAATCCTTTGAAAGGCAACTCCATTGAGCTTGGTGCCTTTGCTGACCTGAAAAGGGTCTCTTACATTCGCATTGCAGACACCAACATCACGGAGATCCCCAAAGGTAAAGTGTGTTATTATTTTCATACTTTTTTATACAAAGCAGTAACTGTACAAACGTCTCCGCCGAGCATTTTCATAAAACCCAGTTGAGTATTGACATGTCTACAAACACAATGTGGTTATGTGAATATGTTAAATAACAACAAGCGAGAACGAATCATCTTGCAATGAGCCTTGAACTCTAAAACAGTACTGAGGTCCACTCCAAGCTTATGGAGCCCTGGGGAGATCCAAGCACAAAAACACTACAGATGGGAAAAACAGGAGACACGGTGTGGGCTGTCCTCGTATGCAAACAACCAATGAGATTATACTAGAGAGAATTAAGCACAAATCGCATCCCATTCAAACGTGTAGCTGCCTCGTGATTTCATCCTTCACATAACTGGGAGATGAAGGCTGAAGGTTTCTGCTTGTGTTTAAAACCCACTGACCTGCGGTGGTTCTCCAGGACTGCCGATCTCTCTGTCAGAGCTCCACCTGGACAGCAACAAGATCAGCAAGGTGATGGCCGATAGCCTCAAGGGCTTGAAGAACCTGGCCAAGTAAGGATCCATCCAACTATCTATCAATCTATCTATCCACCCATCCATCCACTATCTATCTATCCATCCATCTGTCTCTATCCATTCATACATACATACATACATACATCCACCCATACATCCATGTATCCGTCTATATATGAATCCATCCAACCAACCATCTATCCATCCATCCATATATCTATCTATCTCAAACATGCATACATACATCCATACATCTATCCAGTTATCTATCCATCTATCTGTCTATATCTATCTATCTATCAAATATATCTGTCTGGCTATCTTTTTGTCTGTCAAGTCAAGTCAATTTTATTTGTATGGCCCTTAATCAGTTACAATCTCAAAGGGCTTTACAGGCCATATATATATCCATATACAGGCCATATATCTATAGCAGAGCCCTCAAGACACGGTGGGACATCTTCAGATTGTTTGAAATAGAAAGTCCTGAACCCAGACTGAAAGGGTTCAAATAAGTTGTCCGTCATCAGGTGATTGATGGTTTGGTTAGCTACAATTCTTTCCAGTACTTTAGAAAGGAAGGGAAGGTTATAGATGGACAGATAGCTGCTGAGTACCCCAGGGTCTAGGGCCAGGCTTCTTTATCACAGCAGTCTTAAAAGTAGAGGGAACCGTTCCAGTAGACAGGGACAAGTTCATGATGTTGAGCATAGCAGGTCCAACCGTTGGGAAGAGTTCTTTAAGAACCTTGGTAGGGAGAGGATCCGGCATACAGGTAGTGGGTTAAGATGTCTGTGTTCATTTAGCGTGCAAGATGATAGACTTCAAGTTTAGTCGAACGCCATTTGCGTTCTAGTTTTCTGCAGCTTTGTTTGAGGGTGCGAGTGTCTTCATTGAACCACGGCGCTGGTCTTTTTGTAGTTCGCTTTTTAACAATGAGAGGAGCAGCAGACTGGATGGCTGGAGCCCCTATAGTCAGAGAGGAGCAAGTGACAGGGGTAACTTATCTGCCATGACTGCAGTAGTTGCAAGGGTGATACAACGGCAGCTATAAGTAGCCTGGCGAGCTGAGGAAGAGGAAGTAGAAGAAATAACAATGAGACTTTTGCAGATTTGCGGTAGCCTTCGCCTCCAGGCTTTACACCTCGAGACAGCACAGGGCAGCACCACAATACTAATAGGTGTAGGTGTACTGTAAGGTTTATAGGTCGCTGCTGTGACCAATATTAGAACATGGAGGCGCCTCAGTGTCAGCATTGCGTGCTACATCACCCAGGTTAACTAGCTTAGCTAACCCAGTGTTCTAGACTCTGCAACGTTGGCTAGTATGTTGCTAGCAGGTTCGCTAATCGCCTGCATCCCAGCGTGCTGTAAGTGAATGTGTCACGCCTGGCTAAGACCTCTATCTATGTCTTCTGACATAATTGAGGCGCCTAACCCAGTAGGGTGAAGGCCGTCTCTCATCAGCACGCCAGGGCTGATAGCGACCTGGTAACCAAACCAAACCAACTACCAAACCGAGGCTGGAAGCAGCGTCACCGGCGTCACACAGCAGCGTCAGAGCCTGAAAGAGAGAGTCTGTCTGTTTGACGTTCTCTCTCAAACTCCAACTCTTACTTAAGTAGTCTGTCTTCACTTTCTGTGAATGGCAGGACATTAAAGTGGTATTATCCCAAGTGGTGTGACAAACCACAGACCCAAACAATACTTTTGGGATAATCAAAATCACTGTTTTGTTTATAAAATAAAAAAAGCAATCTGTACGCTATGCTTAAAAATATCTTGTTGGGATGGCACGGGGGGGGGGGGGGGGGGGGGAACAGACGCTCCTAACAAGAACAAAGAAGACTTTTATTCGGCACAAATTGTTTATGTTGGCCGAGATGAGTTCTTAGGAGTGGAAAGTTGAGCAATCCATCACTTAAGTGATGTCTTACAGCTGCGAGTTATTTTCCGTATTACCGTTGATACTACAAACTAAAGTAATTTAGTTTGTAGTCTCATTCTATTTGAACAGCTAATTTCTTAGGCGACACGATCCTTTGTAGGTGTGTAATAAATGATGTCCTCTGCAAGGGAAACGGATATTGCGCAATTCCGTTCGTTAATAACATTACAGTGAGGCTCACGGTAAAACCCAAAGCACACGGCCGTGTCAGGAAGAAACGCCAAATAATATTTTAGTATTTTCTCGTCCAAAACACAGACTTGAGTACTTATTTCAAGCAAGCAAGTTCTAGTTTTATGTCGCGCTACAAATATGAGGCGAAATTCGCACTCTGTATGCTTTGGGCTTTACATGGATGCGATCAAATCACATTTCTTGAAACGACAATGACAATGTTAAGTGTCTAGTTATGTATTGACTCTTATCTGTCTGTGTTTCTTCACGTGTCCTGTGTGGTCTGGCAGGCTGGGTCTGGGCTACAACGAGATCAGCATGGTAGAGAACGGCACCTTGGCCAACGTCCCTCACATGAGGGAACTGCACCTCGACAACAACGCTCTGACCGGGGTCCCACCGGGCCTGCCTGAACACAAGTACATCCAGGTACAGACATCTCATATTTCACTTTTTATATAGTATTTTATTGTACGGAGATGGGTAAAGACGAAGGCAGGTCATTCCATGGCCCAGTTCTGGGAAATACTTCACTTAACTCTTATCCCGACCAACTCTTATCCTGACTATTACCGCATTTTTTTACTGTACCTTATATTTATTTTGTGTGTATCTTTTAGCACGTCGTTATTTTTCCTTTACATTTTAACCTGCTTTGGCAATGTAAATTATTTTCCATGTCAATAAAGCACTTTTGAATTGAAGAGAGAGAGAGAGAGACACAGAGAGAGAGAGAGAGAGAGAGAGCCAAAGAGAGAGAGAGAGCCACAGAGAGAGAGAGACAGAGAGAGAGAGAGAGATGTGGCGACATAATCACCAGTGTCTAACAAAAAAACGTATTAAACTCTGGTCTTGAATACGTACCATTACTGCTCACATTTACTAATTATACCCATTTTAAGCTTTAGCTTCGTAAACACAAGCTTCCACCAGCATTAGTTCTATTACTTATTTGTTCACTCATGATCATTTTTTCCCCTTAAATGACAAAACAACAACTCCGCACACTGTGCCATTGTTTGAAAAAAACTAAAACGATTGGAGTGTCTACTGGTGACGAGTAAACACACTTCCTGGTTTCCGTCTCCGTCTCCGTCAGGTGGTGTATCTCCATGCCAACAAGATTGCTGCCATTGGCACGGAAGACTTCTGTCCACCGACCTTCAACTACAAGAAGGCCATGTACTCTGGCATCAGCCTGTTCAGCAACCCCGTCCCTTACTGGGAGGTCCAGCCAATCACCTTCCGTTGCGTGTTCGACCGCTCCGCCATTCAGCTCGGAAACTACAGGAAGAAATAGATATTACAAAAAATTCTAAAAAACGTCCCCATCCACCCACACCCATCACCCCTCCGCCCTCCCCCCCTCCCCTATCTCCTTCTCCTATCCTCCCCCTTTTGGTGGAAATGCGTGTTTGGGAATCAGCGTGTGAAAGTATTTTGTTTTATTTGGGTTGGCTTTTTTAAGTGTGCCTGTTTGACCACAGATCCCCCCTCCCCCTCCGACACTGATCCGACCCCCGACCCCTGACCCTCCCCCCCCAAGACAATCATTCCAGTGACTTGGATGTGTGACAACCCCAGTGGACGCTGACCTCAGACACAAACACAACGAATCCGGAAGGATCTTGTTGTTGTTGTTGTTGTTGTTGTTGTTGTTGTAGTAGTATGCAGCGTATCACCAACTGTGTCCACTGGTAAGGCTAACGCTGACGCTAACGCTAGCTAGCTAGCCCGCGCTCTTCAAGCCACACCGACGATATAGTGCATTTCGAAACCATTTTTACAGAGAAATATAACCAATGAAGTCGTTTCACTTCATAATACATAAATACAATATTGTGCAATTCACATAAATGAAAAAATAAATACGGGAACAAAATGATACAGTAGTTTAACCACTTTGAACAAGAAATAAATTTGAACTTTGAAAATGTTGGATTAACTGAAGCCCAAAGCCATCATGTGAATTAAATGTGAGAAGGCTGGCCTGTAGAGCAGGCAGTGGAAGAGATGAACTCTGGTTTTCACCATACCAGTATGCTAGAACATTCTATGTAGTACTATAGTCGTAGGAATAGCCATATGGAGTGTACCATTACCATTCTGCACTCCTCTGAGATATTTCTACCTTGTATTGTACCCGATTCACGTAGAGATAAAAGTGCTGTCTTCTATCTCGTTGTGATTTCTCTTGCTTGCTTCAGTGTTGTGTCTTCAGTGTGTTTCCAAGATTTTTACGTTTTTAGATATATATTATTTTTTTTACAATAACCACCATTTTCTTCATCACGTTCCACAAAAAAACAAGGAAAACATATCTTCTAAAGCTGTAGAGTGAACCGTACGTGTCTTAGAAACGGAAGCCATCGCCAAAGATCTATATGCATGCTTTCTTTTACTTTTAGTTTTGTTTCTTTCTCTCCCTTCAACATGAAGCAGGCGGTTTCTGTTCATTTTCTCTTTTTTTT
Source organism: Trachyrincus murrayi (assembly GCA_900323305.1). NCBI lineage: Eukaryota > Metazoa > Chordata > Actinopteri > Gadiformes > Macrouridae > Trachyrincus > Trachyrincus murrayi. The sequence goes on from OOFB01019812.1 coordinate 13,854, forward strand.
GTATGCGTGTTATGTACCTTCTTTCCTCCATAATCCCTTTTTCTCATTAATTAAGAGCCTGCTAAACTAATTGAATATTATATGTGGACTCGCATGGCCACGAGATTTATGTTAGTAATGTTACATGTATAGACGCTGTATATAAATGCTTTATGAAAAAAAGGAAAACAACCTCTCTTTTTGCTTAAAAGCACAAGCACTTAACATAGACTTAAGGCAGACTTCAAAGGTGTTCTTTTACTCTTCTTTTATCTCGGAGCGAGGTGTTCTTCACAAAATAAAAGTACTAATGAAAATGGCACCGTCTTTGATGGGTATAACAAGCTGGCACCGGAAAACTTGTGTCCTGCGGTGTACACACACACACACACACACACACACACACACACACACACACACACAGAGGTTTGGGGGGTGACTAAGTCTTGGTGAACAGGGTCGAGAGGAGAAATAGGTGAGGGCACATGAGACACACACTTGGATTCATGTACACTATTTACTAACACCATTTAGTAATTTAGCATGTGCTTTTGTCCGAAGCGACTTGAACTGAATCCAGAAACAGGTGATTACAGAGCAGGAAGGGGCGTAGGACATCTTGCTCAAGGATGCGGACAGTGGGCATCGAACCCCGTACCTTTGGGTTGGGAGTCGAACACCCGGCTGTCCCGTCCTCGCAAAGTACTGCTGTAAAGTACCACCTGTTGAGGACTTTAGCGTGCACAATTATTCAGGCTAATGCTGAAATCAGTTAAGTAAAGTCCCTTATGTGTGGGTGGATATGAATCAATAAAACATGTGGTGAGTGGTTAAAGAGTCACAGCAACTTGTCCGCTGTATGTTAAAGTCGTATGTCTGCAGGGCTGCAATTATTAAAACAAAAGCCAAACAGACATCCCATATCGTGACATGTGTAACCATCTGGTAAGTATTAATACACTATTAGAACATAATTCAGTTTAAAAGCCACTGTTAAATTCTCCCCTCAAAAACCATTCCCAGCTCCTTCAAGCCTTGACTTTCCGTGCCCAGTCTCTACCAAGACATTCCTTGAAACAATATGATTTCTTCTTTTTTTTTTTTTTTTACCATCTGGTAACGATAAAGACACGCAGGCTCCCGTGACCTTTCCGGAACCCAGTTATGAAACCAGCTGAACCAGAGGCCGTACACGCGGCAGAAGAAGAAGAAGAAGAAGAAAGATGCAGTGCCGTTGAAGACGATGATATGACTTGCATGAAGATAATCTGCTGTATGTGAGGACGGACTTGTACACTGTTGGCACTACAAGCACAAGCGCAGCATCCACTGTGGGTGTTTTTGTACCACAGACACAAACAGCTGAGTAGCTGGTGAGTAACTGTGTGCAGATACACGTGGTCCTGATAGATGGGGGGCAGGTACTATGAACCCAGCCTGGGTGATGTATTCCTGTATTGCTTTGAGCCAGGCTCCGCAGGACCGAGGAGACGAAGCCACCTGTACGTCGTCGTCGTCGTCGTCTCGGTCCAAAGGAAACCCGAGAAACCCCCGCTCATGACGAATCAACCCCTAATTTATGCTTATGGTCACCCGTGGGCTCAAGTTAAAGAAATAAAAAAGCTGATTTATGCAAGCACTGGGACCATTTACAGCCTCCGTATATCGCTCGTGATTTAGTACTTTCCAACACACACACACACGCGCACACACACACGCACACACACACGCACACGCACATACACACACACACAGGCCTCATTAGCAGGTATGTACCAGGAAATGTACGGCTGGAGGGAGGAAATGGCAAACGGGGAGAAAGTGTAGGCAGTGTGAAACTAGTTAAGACGCCTGCCATTAGTTCTCATTAGGAGGAAAAGCCCTATAGTTCCTCTCACACGCCACACGTCGAGAGAAGACATATAGCGGCATACTTCACCCTTCAAATATGTTACAAAACACAAATGACCATGGACATTTTAGATCTAAATACGCAAGGTACGGAATTTTTTATTACATTTACAATTTGTCCCTTCAGACAGTTCCTAGACAGAAGCTTATGCACACCTTCCTTCACACACACACCACAGTAGCACTCTTAATCTGGCCTAGGAGTATAAAAGGCCCCATTTCCATATATATAACAGATGCATGAATTATACAGGCTGTTCCTGAGCCTATAAAAAGAAGTGCTGAATTAACAGAGGAGCCTTGCATTTTTATTGGCTATGGAATTCAAGCCGCCCGACATGATTGGCGGTCTGGGTTCGAGGATGGATGAGGAGTCTGTTCCAGAATGCAACAGCAGGATGAAGTGCATTTAGTGTTAGGAGGGCTGAAAATCCCACCACCATCACTGCCTGTCTGCTTCTATCTAATGCCCCCGTGTGGTGAAACATAGTAGGACACCTCCTGTCCCCCATCAACCCCACCTCTTCCCCTCTTGTTTCTTAAAGACATACACACGCATGCGTCGTATATCCACACTATCATGACATAAATCTAAATCCCCTTCTTGTATCTCCAAGGTTCAAACAATCTTTGTGCATGTCTTGGCATGTTAGTGTGAATTCTCCCACACTTGTGCAAATGCATGTAGGCCTTGATGTGCATGCGATGTAGGTGTGCAAGGGTGGATGTGGGTGGGTGCACATGCACGGGCACATGTTTGCGCGTGTGTAATAGCGTGAGTTATGTAGGTGCGTCCATCTGTTGGTTATGTGTCAGTCTTATGTAACCAAGGTAACCTGAGCTTTCTCACTCAGGGGGGGGAAAAAAAGGAAAGATCATGCAAGACAGCCAACTTGAAACACACAACTATAAGAGTTATGTCCAAGTTTCTAATGCACACCAGAAACACACTGCAAGAGTTATGTCCACGTGTCTAATGCACACCAAAACACAGCAAGCGTGTTTGCTGGGCAGAAGACACTGAAAATAACTTTTCATATAAATTCAAAAGATATTGATATGGTATATACTGTACTGTACTACCACTCTATGTCATGTTTTAGTGTATGTGTGTATGCATGTCTGACTGCATATAGGTCTATGTGTGTGTGTATATGACTGTATTTCTGTGTGTTTGTATGGGTGCTAGCTCAATGTGTGTGTTTGGGGGAATGGTCGCTGGAGTGGCTGGTTCTACTGTGTGTGTGTGTGTGTGTGTGTGTGTGTGCGTGTGTGTGCATGCATGCATGCGTGTGTGTGTGTGTGTGTGTGTGTGTGTGTGCGTACGTGTGTGTGTGTGTGTGTGTGTGTGTGTGTGTGTGCGTGTGTGTGTGTGTGTGTGTGTGTGTGTGTGTGAGTGTGCGCGTGTGTGCGTGCATGTGTGTGTGTTTGTGTGTGTGTGTGTGTAGGCCAGGTTAAGGTGATGAGCTGGCCCAGTGTGGATGGATCTCTGTGTTTACCACATGACCTGCTGAGGGGAGCAGGAGGTGGTGTCTGGGTGGGGTCTGAGACTGAGAGGTATGATGGGGACCACCACATCCAGTAAGACAACGATCTGTTGTTTCACA